>VZQC01011344.1:3679886-3694510 GCA_009823505.1 Rhizomys pruinosus | reverse complement strand
GTTTTGCATGAAGTATGCTTGTACTCATGGATTATCACTTATAGCTAAAAATGAAAAAAAAAACTGAGAGAAAGATGCAGGACAGTTATGGCAGAATGCATGATCTGGGATGGGGGGTGGGGGGGGGAGGGAAAGGGAAATAAGCCTGAACTGAATTGGAAAAAATGTATGAAATGCACAAAGCATCAATAAAAACTAATTTAAAAAAATTTTATTTTTTTATGTGTATGAATGTACTGTCTGCATGTAGGTTTGTGCACCTGTGTCGTGCAATGCCACGGAGGTCAGAAGAGGGCATTGGATTCCCCTGGAACTGGAGTCAAACACAGTTCCTAGCCGCCATGTGGGTGCTGGGACTCGAACCCAGGTCCTCTGCAAGAACAATCAATGCTCTTAACCGCTGAGCCATCTCTCCAGCCCCTCTCAGTCCTTTTTTTATCTTTAATGTCGCTGATGAAATTTTCAGAATTATATCCCAACTTCATTTTTCCTATGTGTCCCAGGGAATTTTGCATATCTTAGTGATTTCAGGCATATACATGCCACCTCATAATGGAACTATAATCGACTATAACTCTCTGACAACCCACAATAGATAGAAAGGACCTTGAAGACAGAGATTATGTTTTATTCATTTGTGAATTCCATAAACCCACAGGACAGAAACGTAGCATGAAGCAGATGCTCACAAGATGTTCGTGACTGCCCAGCTTCCTCAGGAGCCCCCCATTCACACTTCTGGTGCATTCATTCTACTGAGTTTGGAACAGCCTGGCAAGAGGGACACCGGAACCTACCCAGGAGTCCTTGCCCACCCAGGGCTTCCAGGATCCACTCCTGAGAATGATTAACTTTCATTTGAAGCAAGGCTGAAACAGGAATATCATGAATTGGAGGCCAACCTGAGCTACACAGCAAGACTGACTCTCTCTCTCTCTCTCTCTCTCTCTCTCTCTCTCTCTCTCTCTCTCTCCACTTTTACTTGAAATAGGCAGAGCCTCATTCCCTCCCCCCAACCCCTCTACATCTTTAGTCTACAGCAGTGTGAGTTCTCAGGCAGTTTGGAACATGGGCAGACTGGCAAGTCAAATACAGGGGGGTGCCAGGGTCCTGGTCGTTGTGCCAGCAGCACCTGCAAACCCCCCCCCCCAGCAGCACCCTAAGAATGCAAAGGCTTATGCTAACCTGAGGCTCCCGGTAAGATATATTAATATCACAAAAGTTAATAGACCAGAAAGGGGGAAATTAGCATAAATTACCTTCAGCTGCTTTCTCTGGCAGCTGGAGAACAAGTTCAATGCAGTGCCTGAGGAAAGGCAGGCCTTGAGAAGCTGCATCCTTAATGGGCTAAGGTAACACCTTTAGAAAACATCTTCCCTATTACTTAAGTGGCTTTCTGGCAACTGCTTGCCTGGAGGGGTAGAAAACTTTCCACAGGGGCACAGAAACTTATCTCTTAGGAACTTTATAGGCACCTCTGTCACATCCTGGGCCTCTCATCTGTCTTAGAGTCCTGGCAGAGAAGTCTGATAGAAAACCACTTCTAAGGCCTTTGCATATGAAAGAGCAATCTCCTGCAGAGGCTTGGATGGCCACAGTGAGAGAACTGGTTTTTAGAGTTTGGGAGTAGAAACCCTGAGAAGATGTCAAGAGGTGCAAAGCAAGTTCAGAAAATAAGGCAGCTCCTAGCTTTTCGAGGAGACATGGGCAGAGGCTGAGAGATGCCTAGTGGTGGTAATACCAGAAAACCTAAAGGAACAACATGCCCCAGACACAGTGTCAGGTTGCCTGAGCTAGGTAGGATGTGGTCCTTTCTGTTTCCCTCAAGCTTTAAGTGAAATCAGCCATACACATCCTTGATTTAGAGATGATTTAGAGGGGCTGGAGAGATGGCCTAGCGGTTAAGAGCACTGACTGCTCTTGCAGAGGACCCGGGTTCCATCCCCAGCACCCACATGGCGGCCAACAGCGGTCTGTAACTCCAATTCCAGGAGAACTCCAGTTCCAGGGGAATCCGAGACCCTCTTCTGACCTCCGCGGCATTGCACGACATGGGTGCACAGACCTACATGCATACAGTACACTCACATACATACAAAAATAAATAAAATTAAAAAAAAAAAGAAAAAGAAAAAAGAACTTCTCTTAAAAAAAAAAAAAGGAAGGCAGAGGTAGATAATGCCCTAAATTCTTAAAGAATCTATGAGGCAAAGATAAGAATTCCACCTGAAAGTGATATTACTACTTTGGAATCTCAGTTCAAATTATTTCTAGTCCTCTTTCTTCAGGCTCTTCTCTTTTTCCCTTCTTTTCTTCCTCCCTCCTTCCCTCCTTCCCTCCCTCCTTCCCTCCCTCCTTCCCTCCCTTCCTTCCTTCCTTTTTCCAAGACTCTTTTTATAAAACCAACAAAAGCCAGGTGCACACCTTTAATCCCAGGGCTTGGGAGATCAAAGCCAGCCTGGTCAACATAGTTCCAGGCCAGCTGGGGCTACATTGAAATCCTGTCTCAAAAAAACAAATAATAGGGGCTGGCGAGATGGCTCAGCATTTAAGAGCACTGATTGCTCTTGCAGAGGACCTGGGTTTGATTCCCAGCACCCACATGGAGGCTAAGAACCGTCTTTAACTCCAGTTCCAGGGGAATCTCATGACCTCCGTGGCATTGCACAACACAGTTCACCAACCTACATGCAGACAGTACTCTCATACACATAAAAAATAATAAATAAAAAACAAATAATAATAATGAATTAAGAATAAATAATAAATAATAAAAATAAAACCAACAGAGTACAGAAGAATATCTTGTGGAGAGGTAGCATCAGGAAGGTCAATGTCTGGGTTGGTCAGTAGGTAGAAAAAGCTCTGCTTCCAGAAAATGGCCTAGTCTGTACACTGAATCTGAAGGGAAATTTGGAATTTTCGTCCCAAGTTATCTTTTGTTTTTAATTGAGATATAATTCACGAAGCATTCACCATTTGTAAATGTAGTTTAGTGGTTTTTAATCTATTTACAAGACTGTGCAACCATCACCACTAACTCTCATTTTCATTACTCCAGAGAGAAACCCTGTGCCCATTAAAGCAGCATGCCCATTTCCTACTGCTCCCAGCTCCAGAATCATGGGCTCTGTCCCTAGGGATCCCCTATTCTGGAAATTTCACATCAGCCGCATTTACTCCATAAGATCTTTTGTATATGACTTCTTTCACTTGGTTCATCCATATAGCATGGATCATAACATCATTCCTACTGTTCTAGTCTCAATGGCTTCTCCTCCAGGTTTACAGATTTGGAGAGTCACCTGTGTCCCCAGCTCCAGTTTTTAGGGAGACAGTTTATCTTACAGCCCTAGTTCTCCAATTCTCCAATGGAGTTAAGAAAAATTGTTGATTTTTAGCTTGGCCAAATTTTTCCTTTATTCTTTTTTTTTTTTTTTTTGTCTTTTGAGACGGTCTCCCTGTAGCCCCAGCTTACTCACTGTGGTAGATTAGTCTGGCCTTGAACTCACACGAATTACTGTCCTGCTCCTGATTGAGGATAAGGGCCGCGCGCCACCAAAATGGATCTGGTTCCTGTATCTCTTTCTGCTTTTCTTCTCCCTTCATCTTCCCCTCCTCTTCCTCCTCTCCCTCCTGCTCATCCCTCCTCCTCCCCGTTCCTTTGAAGACAACACATCCTGCTAGTGCATCTCAGCTGACTTGAACTCAATCTATCGTCTACAATGGCCTAATATCAACAGCAGCATGTTGCTACCCGACAGCTCTAACATTTTTTTCTTCAAATAACTGGGTCTGAAGCGGCGTGGTAGGCGCATGCTTAAACCTGGCACTTGGGAGGCAGAGGCACGGGGGCGGTGTTCTGTGAAGTTCAAGGCCAGCTGGTTACGAGTGAGTTCCAGGCAACTGGGGCTACAGGGAGACCCGTACCAAAAAACCAATAAAAAAATTAAAAAAACAAACAACCTGGTACTATTGGAAAAGTTACCATGTGCATTGGAAACTTACAGAATATTGAACATTTAACAGTAATATCTAATCATCATCATGAACAAATGATATCTTATCTCCATTCAATTTCTAGGGTTTACATTAATTTCCTTTCAACTTTATACATTTTTGCAATTACCTTCAGTTTTTTGTTTTTGTAAATTCTTTTGTCTTTTAAGAGACTTTTTTGAATGTACCTTTCAGGTTTTTTTTGTTTTTTTTTTTTTTGTCTTTTCGAGACAGGGTCTCCCTGTAGCTCCAGCTATCCTGGAACTCACTCTGTAGACCAAGCTGGCCTTGAACTCACAAAGATCCGCCTGCCTCTGCCTCCCAAGTGCTAGGATTAAAGGCGTGTGCCACCACGCCTGGCCATCTTTCAGTTTCTTTTGTTCTGCTGTAGAACGGGAAGGGTTAATGTGAGGGGGTGGAGAGGTTGTCACTGTTTTTCAGCCAGGGGTAAGGCCAAAGCCCCTCAGTGATGACCCACATAGGTGATGGGCGGTTATGATAGGACCACTGTGCTCCAGTGCTGGGCACAGCTGCTGGGCAGCATGCATTTGGCTGTGCCCTCTCTGGCCTCTTACTGACTCTCAGTTCTTAAATGGTGAGATGGGCTCATTATTCTAGGAAAACATCTTTGGACCAGCAGCAGCCCCAGCAACTTTGAAGTTTAATCCCCAGATCCTACATGTCCTTGGAGTTTCTCTTGCCAGGAAGGACAAGGTGCCTTCTCCAGGAATGTCACTGGCAGAGAAAACTAGAGCCATGCACATTCTATTCCCAAGCTTTTTGCTAATCATATCAAAGTCTCTTGCAAGAAGTATCTTGGCCTAACTGGAGTTTGATAATTACAAATTATTTCTAGCAGAAATGCTGACTGTGAGAGAGCTGGTTAGAGCAAATTTGATTCATATTAAAGCCATGGTCAGATCATCATGAACCTTCAGAGTATTTATTTTTCCATCGGCTCCCCCCTCCTAGATCCCCCACCTCCCACTTTGGCCTGGCTGAGCTGGAGACTCGCCTAATACAAATAACTGCATTAAAATAAAATCATATGAAAGCTCAGGGGAACCCACTTGAGTAATGGAGAAGATAATAAACATGGACAACCACCCCAGCCTCTCCTCTTACTCCCTAAGGCAAGAGAAGGTTCACAACTGATTTGGGATCACTTCTAATAGTAAACAGGAGGGAACTAGAGCTTAAGTGGTTTAAAGAAAAAAATGTAATAATGTAGCAGATTGCTAGCCTCTACTGACCGTCATGGGTCCCTGACGCTCTGAAGTCATTTCCACTCAGTTTTGATGGGAGGAGCTGTGGGTATTGAACAAAATAGAAGCAAAGCCATAAGCAATAAACCAATGCAGACATGGCTTCCTTCACTCATTCTCTCATCTCTCAAACATTTGAAGCTCAGTTGTGGTGGCCATTGTGCTGACTGCCAGAGAGGGAGAGATAAGGGAGAAGAACATTTCTAGCCCCCAGTCACTCTTAGTGTTAAGGAGAAAGCAGATGTTTAACCAACAAGCCACACATATGCAAACTTGTTACTTCCAATATTCTGCCACTTGAAACTTCCCCTAGCTCGGGTTGAGTTGGGGCAGGGAGAATAAGGGATGGTCATCTCTTCTCAGAGCCTCTAGAAGCTGGAAATCAGAGCTGCTAGTTCATCATTTTCTTTTTTTTTTTAATAAAATACTTTTATTGGTGTTTCATGTATTTCATACATAATTTCTCAGTCCAATTTAGACATACTGCCCTTTCCCTGACCCCACCCGCCCCAGTTCATGCATTCTGCCATACACGTCTTGCATCTTTTTCTCAGTGTTTTTAAAAAATTTTTTTTAATTTTTTGTTTTTATTTATTTATTTTTTATGTGTATGAGTGTACTCTCTGCATGTAGGTTGGAGCACCCCTGTTGTGCAATGCTGTGGAGGTCAGAAGAGGGTGTCTGATTCCCCTAGAACTGGAGTCAAAGACTCAGCTGCCATGTGGGTGCTGGGAATTGAACCCGGGTCCTCTGCAAGAGCAGTCGGCATACTTAACCGCTGAGCCATCTCTCCAGCCCCTTTTCTCAGTCTTAAATTTTTTCTCTGCCGGGTGTGGTGGCGCACGCCTTTAATTCTAGCACTTGGGAGGCAGAGACAGGCGGATCTCTGTGAGTTCAAGGCCAGCCTGGTCTACAGAATGAGCTCCAGGCCAGCTGGGACTAAAGGGAGACCCTGTCTCAAAAATACCAAAATAAATAAATAAATAAAAGTTTTTCTCTGCAGAGATTTATTGTTTTGGGCAGAATTTAACTGATTCAGTCAGTTCTTTGACCCACTCCTTATATTGTTGTTGTTCCCTCCCATTTGTATTGCTCCTAAATATGCCTATATAAACATCACATATATACCAAAATTATGACCTCTGAAAATAAACTGTATGTTAATCCCAAAATATGTTTAGGAATTCACATTTTTCCCTTCAATTTTATATTACTCTAAAATACGAATACATACCTTCTGCCCATATACAGCAATTACAATGTCTAAAAATAAGTGGTAAGTTCATTCTAGAGCCTGTTAGGAGATTCACATTATAACACCATGGTTGCTTTCAGATAAAAAGAAATATAACAATAACTTTACTCAGCTTGCCTTTCAACTGGGGGATTTGGTGCTAGGATCCACAAATGAGGGGAACCATTCCCCATTTGTTTTTCTGGGACTGTGTTACTTCACTTAGCATAATGGCTTCGAGATCCATTTACCCTGCAAAGTTCATGATGTCACCTTTGTTTACCGCTGTATAGACCTCCATTGTGTAGATGTACCACATTTTTGTTACCCACTTGTCAGTTGGGGAGCATTTGGGTTGGTCCCAGCTCTTCGCTATTATGAAGAGAGCTGCAATAAACATAGACGTGCATGTATCTTTGTGGTAGGATGAGTCTTGTGGGTATATACCCAGGAGTGGTATGACTGGGTCAAGTGGTAGGTTCATTTTGAGTCTTTTAAGGGTTCTCCACACTGCTTTCCATAGTGGTTGTACAAGTTTACATTCCTACCAGCAGTGGATAAGTGTTCCACATTCCCCACGACCTCTCCAGCACTTGGTATCATTTGTTTTCTTGACCTTAGCCAGTCTTATTGGAGTGAGATGATATCTTAGAGTGGTTTTAATTTGCATTTTCTTAATTATTAGTGATGTTGAACACTTTTTAAGATGTTTCTCAGCCATCTTTACTTCCTCACTGGTTAATTCATCATTTTCTTTTTTTTTAATTTTATTTATTTTTTTATGTGTATGAATGTACTGTCTGCATGTAGGTTTGTGCACCCGTGTCATGCAATGCTGCGGAGGTCAGAAGAGGGTGTCACATTCCCCTCGAACTGGAGTTAAAGACGGTTCTCAGCCGCCATGTGGGTGCTGGGGGTTGAATCTGCGGCCTCTGCAAGAGCAGTCAGTGCTCTTAACCACTAGGCCATCTCTCCAGCCCCAATTCATCATTTATCAAAGGCAAGAAGGGGCTGGGGAAGTGGCTCAGTTGGAAAGTGCTTGTCTTGTAAGCACGACCCCCCCCCAACAGCTACCTACAAAGGTAGACATGGTGCCACCTTTTGTTTTTGTTTTTTTTAATTAATTAATTTTTCTTTTTGAGACAGGGTGTCCCTTTAGCCCCAGATGGCCTGGAACTCACTATGTAGACCAGGCTGGCCTTGAACTTACAGAGATCTTCCTGCATCTGCCTCCCAATTGCAGAGATGAAAGGTGTGCATCACCATGCCTGGCTATTTATTTGTCTTTTATGTGTAAGAGTGGTTTCCCTGCATGCAAATATATCACATTCATGTAAAAGAACAACAGGTGTTCTTAATCACAGAGACATTTCTCCATTCCATAGTGACACCTTTGTGATCCTAGCACTAGGGAGGTAGAGATGGGTCCCTGAGGCTCACTGCCAGCCCAGCCTCACCTAGTTGGCAAGCTCAAAGCCAATAATCCTTTCAGGCTGGAGAGATGACCTAGCGGTTAAGAGCACAGACTGCTATTGGAGAGGACCTGGGTTTGATCCCCAGCACCCAGATGGCGGCTGAGAACCGTCTGTAACTCTGATTCCAGGAGAACTCCAGTTCCAGGGGAATTTGACGCCCTCTTCTGACCTCCGAGGCATTGCAAGACACGGGTGCAGAGACCTACATGCAGATAATACATTCATACACATAAACAAAACAAAACAAAACAAAACAAAACAAAAAAAAAGATCCTTTCTCAAACCAACCAAAAAGATGGACATCAATTGAATAAAACATGTCCTCTGGCCTTCACATGCATGTGCACCTGCACACACACATACCCACATGCATACACATGCAAAAAAAGAAAAAACGGGGAAAAAAAAAGCCCACAGGAACACATGGCATTTCCCCACACATAGGCATCATCACACACAGAATAATACTTTTTTTTTGTCTTTTTGAGACAGGGTCTCCCTGTAGCTCCGACTGGCCTAGAACTCACTCTGTAGACCAGGATGGCCTTGAACTCACAGAGATCCACCTGACTCTGCCTCCCAAGTGCTGGAATTAAAGGCATGAGCCACCATACCCAGCTTAAAGACAGTTCTTAGCTACCATGTGGGTGCTGGGAATCAAACCTGGGTCTTCTGCAAAACTAGTCACCACTTTTAACCACTGAGCCATCTCTCCAGCCTGCAGAATAATACTTTTAACATTTATTTTTATGTTATCTGTGTGTGTGTGTGTGTGTGTGTGTGTGTGTGTGTGTGTGAATGCCCCCAGATGTCAGAGGAGAGCTTTGGATTCCCTGGATCCAGAGTTTCAGGCAATTGTGAGGCACCCCACGTGGATGCTGGGAACCAGTTCTAATCTTCTGAAAGAGCAGCAAGCCTCTTAACTGCTGAACCATCTCTTCAGCCCCAATAACAATGAATTTTTAAAAAATTTTAAAGAGATAAAATGAATTGGAAGAAGAAAGGAAGATAGCTGTCCTTGTCATTGGGGTGATTTCAGCTGGTAGAGCTTTGTCAATGGGTGACTCTTTTGGTTTCCACTCTTTGGAGGTAAGGTCTTGTTGGAGAGATGAGGGACATCATCAGGAGCCGATGAAGAAAAACCAGGAAGAGTATAAGAAACTTAAATGCCAAATTGGAGAGAATAACAACATCAACAAGAACAATGGCAGAAGGACTGGGTCTAAGAACTGACTGAAGCAGTGAACCTCTGCTCAAAACAATAAACTGCACTGAAAATTTTGAGAGAGACTGAGAAAAGGATGAAAGACATGTTTGGAAGAACACGTGAGCTCTGAGCTCTGGTGAGGGGGGAGAAAGGAAGGGGGCATGGGTCTAGATTTGATTGGAATTTTTGTATGAAATACACGAAGCTTCAATAAAAATTGGCTTTGAGAAAAAAAAAATTAAAAGCAAAGCCAGGTGGAAGCTGCTCCTGTTACAGTGCTCCCCTTTGCCTGCCTAAGAAATGGCCAGAGGAAGCCAGAAGATGTCCAAGAAGCGCCTAGAGGCCAGTGAAGAAGCAATAGCAACATGTCATGAGGGCAAATCAAATAGCCTGGGCCACTTTACCTTACTATCATAAAAATTCTACAATATTTTATAGTTGGGCACCGTGGCCAGGTTTTTGGCTCCTCCGATGCCTGAGTCTAGTGAGATTCATCTCTCATATCTTCTCTCAGTGGGGAATGGATTGCTGCATTTCTAGGGCTTAATTGTCCGCACCAGCTAAAAGCTCTGCCAGTAATGAAAACACATCCCCCTCTTTTTTTTATTAAGAAAAAAGGATAATAATTCAGCTAGCTCTAACTTACATTTTATTGAATATCAGCCTAGCTTGTTTCCAAGGACATCTGATATGAGGTGTGGAAGGCTGCTGGGAAGCTGGGTTTGCTGAAGAAAGGTCTGGGGATCCAAGGACCAAAGAGTTCTAATGCTGCCCTCCCCACAAGAAAGTGCACAGCTTTCTGAAATGTCAGGCATCTCTTCCGAAGGAGCGGAGGATGTGTTTGAAATTCTGGGCTGGGAGTACAGCTAAGTGACAGAGCATATGCTTAGCATGGGCCAAACCCTAGGTTCACACCAATAAAGTAAGGTAATTAAAAATAGAGAGCCAAGCCTTGTGGCACGTGCCTCCAATCTCATACTTTGACAAGTTCAAAGCCACCCTTGGCTACATAGTTCAAGGCTAGCCTGGGCTACGTGAGACTTGCCTCAAACAAAACAAAGCAACTATATGTGTGTATATATGTGTGTTCTTTGTGTTTCTGTCTATGTTTGTATAGTCCTTTATTTCTCATGGGAGATGAACAATAATAGCAACAACACACAGCAACAACTAGGCCCATTTCACAGTTTGCTAAGGACACTCAGATGTTCTCTCATTTGATGCTTACAATCTGAATGAACAAAATCTCTCCCCACCTCTCTCTCTCTCTCTCTCTCTCTCTCTCTCTCTCTCTTTCTTTTCTTTTCGAGACAGGGTCTCCCTGTAGCCCCAGCTGTCCTGGAACTCACTCTGTAGACCAGGCTGGCCTTGAACTCACAGAGAACTGCCTGCCTCTGCCTCCCAAGTGCTAGAATTAAAGGCATGCGCCACCACGCCCGGCTCTTCTTTCTCTTTTAAAGCAAACAAACCAGGGTCCCACATAGCCCAGGCTGGCCATAAACTGAGGATGACCTTGAACTCCCGATACTCCTGCCTCCCCCTCCCAGTGCGTGACACCACAGCTGACTTACTGTATCGTCTTTTATTTTAGATAATGAAGCTATGATCTAAGGAAGGAAAAGCAACTTAAGCAGTGTCATCAGCTGGTATTAAGCCAGTGTCTGATGCAGGCTGAGCAGTTTTCTCATCACCCCACACCCAGGTGGGATGAGTTCTCAAAGGTGGGAGTGCTGAACGGAGTTTCTGGTGCAAATAAGGTGAGGTTTCTAGAGATGTAAGCAGTTCCAAAAGCTTTCATTCAAAAAACCTAACTCCTACATTTTCTGATTTCATCTCTATGACCCCCTCTCGCCAATGCTGCAGCCACGCCACAACGCCCTCCCACAGCTGAACTGGATCATGTAATTAGTGTCCTCCCTTCTTCCTTTGCTCACCAAAGCCTAGTTTTTGCTCTCATAAGCCTGCCTTTTTTCTTTCAGTCATAACTAGGAAGAGGTGATTCTTCAGTGAAGTTCTGTAGAAGCTAGCCCTTTCTACTAAACAAAAGCAGTTCTAATAATTGCTTCTCTCTCTACCAATGATCAGTTTAGGAATGGGCATCCTGTGGAATTCTCTCTCATTAATTAGTGTGTGTGTGTGTATGTGTGTGTGTGATATGTACGTGTGAAAGTACAGGTGCGGGATGCCATGGCCCATATGTGGAGGTCAGAGGACAGTTTTCAGAAGTCAATCCTGTCCTTCCACCGTGAGATCCAGGGTGGACCTCAGGTGGTCAGGCTTGGTGCCAAGCACTTTTACCCACTGAGCCATCTTGCCAGAGAATGTTTCTTGTACTGTGAGATATGATGAGAAACCTGTGTACCATCATGGAGAGGGTTGTCTTGGTCTGAGAAGGAGAGGGTTTGCATTACTCCTGTCTGCCTTTGGACAGCATATGAAGTTGCAGAAGATTAGAGCTTTGGCAGCCATCTTGGTATTTGAAAGGGTGCCAACCTCGGGAGGATGGCTGTGCAGAAAGGGTAAAATCTGGCCTTTTGCCCAGCATAGTGGCTCATGCCTTTAATCCCAGCACTCAGCATTCAGGAGGAAGAGGCAGGCAGATCTCTGTGAGTTCAAGGCCAGCCTGGTCTACATAGCAAGCTCCAGGCCAGCTGGGACTATCTCAAAAAGACAAAAAAAAAAAAAAAGGCCCTTGATAATGTTGATTTGCCAAATTAACCAACATCAGAGCCCTGTCACTGCACCCCCTAGGCTTCTTTGTGTTGGGGGTAGATATGTGATATATGTGGTTATGTATGTGGATTTGTATATGTGTCTGCACATACACACCCACTCCTATGTGAAAGTGTTAGGTGTCTCTAGATCACGGTCAGCCTTATTTTTTGAGACAGGGTCTCTCACTGAACCTGCAGCTCACCATTCAGCTGGCCTGGCATCCTGGATCCTCGGGGATCCTCCTGTCTGAACCTCACCGTCACTGGGATTACAGGCATCACCTGTGCATCCAGCTTTGCTACATTGGGTGTGAAGGGTCTGAAGCGAGGTCCTCGTGCTCATGCTCGTGCTCTTGCTGCCAGCATTTTGCCAGACAACCCTTCCCTAGGCTTCTTTTTCTTTGTTTTTGAGACAGGGTCTCCTGTAGCCCCAGCTGGCCTAGAACTCACTATGTAGACCAGGCTGGTCTCTACCTCACAGATCTGCCTGCCTCTGCCTCCTGAGTGCTGGGATTAAAGATGTGCACTACCATGCCCAGATCTCCCAAGGATTCTTTCTGTGCATAATAAAATGCCTTCTTGTTTGTGGCACTTTAAACTGGGACTTCTCTTTCTTTCCATTAAAAATACTCTCAGCGATACATTCCCTCTGTGTTCCCCAAGGCCTCCAAGCATGTTATCATTCAAGGGATCTTCACTCTCTGTTCTCAGTGTTTAGAACAGGCATCAGCCCAAATGTCACTTCTCAGATTTTCTTCGTATTATTCAATCCAAATTAGTCATGTAGCTCGTGCCTATAATCTCAGCACTTGGAGGCTGAGGCAGGAGGATTACCACAAGTTCAAGTTCAGCCTTACAGAGCCAGACTTTTATATTAAGGGAAAAAAGATGCAGCAACTGTGTTTTCTTTGAAACTCTTTTTTTTTTTTTTTTTTTTTTTTTTTTTGAGACAGGGTCTCCGGGTAGCCCCAGCTGGCCTGGAACTCACTCTGTAGACAAGGCTGGCCTTGAACCCACAGGGATCCACTGCCTCTGCCTCCCCAGTTCTGGGATTAAAGGCGTGCGCCACCATGCCCGGCTTCTTTGTAACATTCATTTAGTGTCAGAATTCATCTTTTTGTGTGTTTTATGTTTTCCTCACTAGGGCACAAGCTACATGTAAAACCTGTGCTTAGCTTGTCACACTATTCCCAATACCTGGTCCGTGGCCTAGTACATAATAGGTACTCAATAAATGGTTTGTGAGTAAATAAATGAATCCCAACAACAATCTCACCCTTCTCCTCCCCAGTTTCCTTCTCCCTGGCTGGACTCCATCAGTTCCTCTTACAGAAAATTCTAAATCTCAGGAGCAGAAAGAAATATAGAAGACAGCAGAGAAGGAAAACATCATAAAGCAAAATTATTTTAGGCTTAAATATAAAAAGAGAGCAGGCTGATTGCATAACATATGTAGATCTATGCAAATTACCAAGAAAATTAAATAGAGAAGAACCTCCAAGTGGTAGAAAGTCCAGAGCTCCATGTTGGGTGTGTTTTCCTCTCCTCGCTGGGAAATGGCATCAATGGTTCAGGCTGGGAAAGTAGGGATGCTGACATTCCATGAGAGAAGATCAATGAGAGTTATGCAAGTAAAAAAGAATTTAACTTAGTGTTGTGTTTTTCTGAGACAGAAATAAAAAGTATTCTACTCACCCACTTTAAATAGTAGGAATTGGAGGCATAAAATGCTATTCATAGTCAAGATTACAGAAGAAAAGGCAGAGAGGAGAGAAAGGACCAGAGAATGAGACACAGAGCCTCTAAGTTAATCAAACCTTTCAGTGTCAGGAGCCTTATCATGGGCTGTGGGTGTAGCTCAGTTGGTACAGTGTTTGCCTAGCATGTACAATCCCCACAGCCAGCAAAACAAGTGTGGTGACACACCCCTGTAAATCCAACATGAGAGGCCTAGGAAGGAGAGGCAGCCATTCAAGGTCATCCTTCACCCCTGGCTACACAGCAATTTTGAAGTCAGCCTGGGATATGTGAGACCGCACATCAGAAAAATAAAATAAAAATAAAAACCGTATCCACATAATAGAACCATTTATAGCCACAGAAAAAACAAAACCACACACACACAAACAAGGTTCTGAGATTAGAAAAAAGTAACAGAGTATATATACATTTTCAGAGTTCTTTTGTCTGTTGTGCATTTATTAATTTTTCGAGACAGGGTCTCATGCAACTCAGACTGACCTTGAATTTGTTATATGCCTGAGGATGGCCTCAAACTCCCGATCCTCCTGCCTCTGTCTCCTGAGTGCTGGGATTAACAGCATGTGCTACCGCAATCAGCTTTGACAAAGTCTCACTCTATAGCCCAGACTGGTCTGGAACTTACGGTGACCCTCCTGCCTCAGTCTCCTGAGTGCTGGGATTATTCTCTCTGTAGCTCTCTTTCCCTCTGTATGCGTGTACAGGTGTGCGTGTCCATTCACGCACGGAGGGAAAGCCAAAGGTTGATGTCTTTTCAATCACTCTCCAGCCTAAGTTTTTGTTTTGTTTTAGTGACAGAGTCTCTCTGTGTAGGCCTGGCTAGCCTCAAACTCAGAGATTCACCTGCTTCTGCCTCCCAAGTGCTAGAATTAAAGACATGTGCCACCATGCTCAGCTTCCTCTTCAAATTTTTTGTTGTTGTTATTGTCTTTTTTTTTTTTTTTTTTTTTTTTTTTTTTTTTTTTTTTT
>VZQC01011344.1:3634532-3670790 GCA_009823505.1 Rhizomys pruinosus | reverse complement strand
GAGATGGCCTAGCAGTTAAGAGCACCGACTGCTCTTGCAGAGGACCCAGGTTTGATCCCCAGCACTCACATGGCGGCTGAGAACCAACTTTGACTCCAGTTCCAGGGGAATCCGACACCCTCTTCTGACCTCCGCGGCATTGCATGACATGGGTGCACAGACCTGCATGCAGACAGTACATTCACACACATACAGAAATAAATAAAATTAATAAAAAAAAATTTTTAAATAAAAAAAAGAATAAATAAAATAAAAAAAAAAATTTACCCAGATGGGGACTGCTGAGATATCTAGCTTGTGGAATGAGCTACTACTGGGGTTTCAGCCTCTTCAGAGTATAGACTGCCATTGTTGGACTACCCAGACTGTATCATGGAGGCCAGTGCAGGAAGATCCAAGACGCGGTGCTTACTGGACCTCATTTGGTGACCATGGGAAGGGAAGACCCCAGTGTGGTACACAAGGACAGGACTCATGGTTGTTTGGGCTTGCCAAGGTGAAGCCTTCAAACAGTTCCTTAAGGAAAATATGACATCTTTCAGTCTAATAAAAAAAATAATAATAATAAATCATAAGCTGGAGATGCTAAAACCTATGACATAATCTTCATATGTGTGTGGTGTGCATATATGCATTTTTTGGAGTGATGCAAATTGTAAGGAACAACAACAACAAAAAGACTGGGTCAAAGAACTGATTGAAACAGTGAACTTCTGCCCAAAACAGTAAACCTCTGCATCGAAAATTTTAAGACACTGAGGAAAAAAAGAGAAAAACATGTAGGGCAGAATGCATGATCATAAATCTAATGCATGGCGGGCTGGAGAGATGGCCTAGCGGTTAAGAGCGCCGACCGCTCTTGCAGAGGACCCGGGTTCAATCCCCAGCACCCACATGGCGGCTGAGAACCGTCTGAAACTCCAACTCCAGGAGAACTCCAGCTCCAGGGGAATCCGACGCCCACTTCTGACCTCCGCGGCGTTGCACGACACGGGTGCACAGACTTGCATGCAGACAATACATTCGTACACATACAGAAATAAATAAAATTAATTTAAAAAAAATCTAATGCATGGCATAAATCTAAAAGCTCCAGAGATGAGAAGCTAATGACCTGTTTGACATATTCACAAAATAATTCACAGATATCTTGAGTTTAATGTATACAAAACTAAATTTGGGGAAACAAGAGTCAAACAGTATTTAAGTGATACATGTTAAACCTATTGAAATGAAAGCATAAAAATTAGTACATTTTTGTGCATTTCATACAATGCTTCTTTTTTTTAATTTTTTATTATTATTTATCTTTGTATGTGTATGAATGTACTGTCTGCATACAGGTCTGTGCACCCGTGTCGTGCAATGCCGCGGAGGTCAGAAGAGGGTCTCGGATTCCCCTGGAACTGGAGTTCTCCTGGAATTGGAGTTACAGACGGTTCTTAGCCGCCATGTGGGTGCTGGGGATCGAACCCAGGTCCTCTGCAAGAGCATCGGTGCTCTTAACCACTAGGCTATCTCTCCAGTCCCCATACAATGGTTCTTAATCAAATTTAGACCCCCATCTATGTTCCCACATACCCCCCTAACTCTATCTTTTTTTTTTTTTTAAGACCAAATCTCCGCCGAGCGTGAACATAGCAGAGAAGCAGAGGCAGGGAGACACTGTCTAAAAAATTAAAATAAAAAAGACCAGGTCTCAAGTAGGCTAGATTGGCTTTAAATTCATCTTATAGATGAGGCTGGCCTTTGACATGATCCTTCTGGTTTCTCTCCCCAAGTGCTGGGATTTACAGGTGTTTGTGTGTGTGTGTTTCTCTTAGTTTCTGATGGTTGCCAGAAATCTCTGGTTTGTAAACACATCACTCCAGTATCTGCCTATAGCCTCACAATGCTGGTGAAGGTTAAAAAAAAAAAAGGCATCAGATCCCCTGGAACTGGAGTTAACCGATGGTTGTTAGCTTCCATGTGGGTGGTGGGAATTGAACCCAGGGCCTCTGCAAGAGCAGCCAGTGCTCTTAACTGCTGAGCCATCTCCCCAGCCCCCCCTTTCCTCTTCTTTTTTTAAGCCAATTTTTATTGAAGCTTTGCGCATTTCATACAACATTTCTTAATCAAATCTAGACCCGTTCCCCCTTCCCTTGCCCCCCACCCCATCAGAGCTCATGGATTCTGCCATTCATCTTTTTCTCAGTCTTTTTTAAATTTTTCAATGCAGAAGTTTGCCTTTCCTCTTCTTTTTTTTTTTAAATTTTATTTATTTCTGTATGTGTATGAATGTACCGTCTGCATGCAAGTCTGTGCACCCGTGTAGTGCAATGCTTCGGATGTCAGAAGAGGGTCTCAGATTCCCCTGGAACTGGAGTTCTCCTGGAATTGGAGTTTCAGACGGTTCTTGGCTGACATGTGGGTGCTGGGGATCGAACCCGGGTCCTCTGTAAGAGCGGTCGGCGCTCTTAACTGCTAGGCCATCTCTCCAGCCCCGCCTTTCCTCTTCTTATAATGATACCAGTCATATCAGATTTAGAGTCTATTCTAATCCAATATGACCTCGACTTAACTTGATTATATCAACAAAGATCTTATTATTGATTTATTTTGTGGGTTTTATGGTTTTGTTTTTTACTATGCAGGCTTCTCTGACCTCAAACTCAGTATCTCAAGTGCTAAGATTACAGATATGTGTCACCATACTCAGCAAGAATTCATCACTTTATTTATTTATTTATTTTTGAGACAGGGAATATGTAGCCCAGGCTGGCTTTAGCCTCCTGAGTCATATATTTACAAGCATGTACCAGACCTACACCAGGCAAAGATTTCATTTTGAAAAGATTACATTCACAATTACTATGGATTAGAACTTCAGCATATCATTTTAGGGACCACAATTTAACAAACATCAAACAGTATGCCAAGTGAGCTGGTAGGTAGATAAATATATGAGGCTGAAATAAAAGGACAAGTCTAATCTGGAGATATTAATTTCATAGTCGTAATATATAGGCTGAATGCTGTGACACAACCACCATCCTAGCTACATAGGGTCACAAATTTGAGGTCAGCTTTTCTCAAAAAAAGATGGAAGATGTAATCAGCGTTAGAGTTCTTGAGAGAATAGCGTGAGACTAGCTGTGAGTTGTAAAAGGGAAGAGCTAGGCTGAGCATTGACAGCACAGTGGTCAGCACAGCTGCCTTCTGACAGTTAGTGGCTGTGGTTTAGCAGAAGAGGAAGCAATGTTGGAAACTGAGAAGTCATCAGTGCGGTGAAAAACCAGCAGACTATGATGTCTAGAAGCCAAAGTGAACATGTACAAGAGGAAGAAATAGCCAACCAGGCCAAGAAGTGGCAGCACGACGGCCACTCTGATCCTTACTTGATCAGTTTCAGTGGGTGGTGGGATAGAAGTCCAGCTGGAGAGGCTGAAGATGCTGGGGGAGGACATGAGGGGAGGGTCCATGCAAAAATTTCTCAAGAAGTTTTGCCATGAAACAATAGAAAAGCAACAACAGGTGGCCAGTAGAAGGTCATAGAACAAGCACGGGAGGGTCATTTGTGGTTTTCATTTTTTATTTTGTTTGTTTTGAGGACAGGGTCTCACCATAAAGACCAAGCTGACCTCAATCTCATGAAGATCTACCTGCCTCTGCCTCCTGAGTGCTGGGATTAAAGGCAAAGGTTTGTGTCTCTCTCTCTCTCTCTCTCTCTCTCTCTCTCTCTCTCTCTCTCTCTCTCTCTGTGTGTGTGTAACAGGATCTTATGCTCACTAGGTAGCCAAGGATGACCTTGAATTCCTGCTCTTCCTGCCTGCATCTCCCAAAATACCGGGATTATGGGTGTGCATCTCCATACCCTGCTTAGACAGTATTAGAGGATCAGGATGGGTATGGGAAAGGTGAAAATTTAGGAGAGAAACAACATGAGGAAAGTAGAGAGTTTAGGCAAGAATTGGCCCAGTATGATGGTGCACACCTTTAATTCCAGCACTTGGGAGGCAGAGGCAGGCAGATCTCTGTGAGTTCAAGGCCAGCCTGGTCTACATATCGAGTTATTGGAGACCCTGTCTCAAAAAGACCCCCCCCAAAAAAAGGACCTGAGAGGGAGCAATGGACCTTGAAACTCCTCTTCCAGACCTCTAAGAGAAGATAGAGACTCCTGCCTGATCCTAGTAACCCTCCCATGTCAGACTCTAGAGTAGCTGGAATTTCAGGCCTATACTACTAAGCCTGACTCTGACTCACATTACTTATAGGCAGTTCTGATCTCACTAACAACCTCACTGAGTCAGCAATGAGTCCAGAGTGGCAGCTCTGGCTAGAGTCTTTCCCCTCTCTTGCCTTGGTCAGCCTTTTCCTCTCAAATGCATTGTTGGGAATTGTGTCCTAATATTCTCAAAAGTTTCTCTCTCTCTGTCGTTCTCTCTCTCTCTCTCTCTCTCTCTCTCTCTCTCTCTCTCTCTCTCTCTCTCTCTCTCTCTCTCTCTCTCTCTCTCTGTATGTGTGTGTTGCTAAGGACTGAACCCAGGGCCTCCTGATGCTAGGCAAGTACTCTACACTAAGCTATATGCCCTTAACCTCAATGGTTTCTGAGGGCTTTCTGTTTCAGCTGTCTGCTCCAGCCAGCCTGCTATCCAGAGGACACTCCCAAAGTAGATTTTAAAATCCAAAAAGAATTCTTTGCAAAGGCAGACAGACATAACCTTGCAGAAGACTCTTCTGTCTTCAGCCTACTTTTTTCTCTGTTCTACAGCAGTAAAATTCTTGTTTTGCTTTGTTTAAAATGAGGTCCTAGCATTTGCTTTTTTCATAATGTCATAAAAGAAAAATATAATGGCTCTTTACAGTCATATGCATTACAGTATAAATTTCACTGTCTTTTTGGATTAAGCTTATTATTATAGCAATGATTTGGGTTAAGTGTTAGTATAACAGGAATTTTCTTTTTCTTTTGTGATAAGAATGTGATGATCAGTAAAAATTAATTTATAACAATCTCGTTCATTTTCTTTGTAGTTATCAAATCCAGCACACAGATGGGGAAAACAAGCTTTATGAGAGTGAGTCCTCGCTTGTTGGAATTAATGAGCCGCCCACATGGTGGGCGTGTATCCTAATTGATACTGGCCCAGGGCAGGTTTGCACTTTTAATCATTAATGCCCTGCAGCCTGCTGGAAGCATGGCAAGAAGGAGGCTGAGAAGGATGTGTCAGGAGACAAGGCAGAGCTGTGGGAAGACCACCCACTGCCCAGGAGGAGCCTGTCTGAAATCACAAGTGGAAATCAGGACCTGAACGTTGGTGGTCCTGCTGTAGGGGATGCGGAAACATCGCTCTTTGGTAACTTTCGATTTCAAGCATCTCAAGGCACCAGGTCCTGAGTGCTGAGGGGGAGGCTTGTATTTCACTCATTCCATCATTTGTTTACTCAAAATATATAATAAGCACCATCTCTGCACAGGTAAGAAGCCAAACAGACAAGCTTCCTGCAATTTCAGAGTTTCATTTTAGTCTGAAAAGGAGACAATAAACAAGTTAAGGAATAAATCACCATGGTGAAGCTGGGAATAAACGCTTTGAAAACCACAACATGGGGTGATAGGAGAATCTGGGATGGGTAGGCCTCTTCTAGAGAAGGGCGAGGGAAGGCCGCTCTGCAGTCTGACATGCTGACAGGAGAAGGAATCAACTCTGCCAAGCACTGAGCAAAAGCAGTCTAAGTGGTAGGAGCAACAGAAGCAAAGACCCCCAAAGCAGGAAAAGGATATCGTTATTTATGGAACAGAAAGGAGACATGTGTGGCTGAGCAGGAGGGAGAATGATTGAGAGATGGAGAGTGTGGATGTCCACAGGCGTCAGCCCAGTAACAAAAGCCAAGTAAAATAGTCAACAATCAAGAAAAATCAGAAATTACTGGTATTTCAAGTGGAAGGTATTTCAAGGAGAAAGAATTCAAGGAATTTGTTTTAATTAATTAATTATTTTACGTGTATGAGTGTACTGTCTGCATGTAAGTAGTAGGTGCACCCTTGTCGTGCAGTGCCACGGAGGTCAGAACAGGGTGTCAGATTCCTGTGGAACTGGAGTTAAAGATGGTTCTTAGCCTCCATGTGGGTGCTGGGAATTGAACCTGGGTTCTCTGCAAGACCAGTCAGTGCTCTTAACCGCTGAGCCATTTCTCCAGCCCCAAATTCAAGGAATTTGTTACAAACATATTGGAAGGGCTGGAGGAACAAAAGAAGATGAAGTTTCCCAAATTTAGTAACTGTAGAAAGTCAATATTGGCCTTGGGGCTAGAAAAGCAAAATGGGAAATTGTAATGATAGTTAAAAAAGAATTGCTGGCCCACTGAGATTGCTTTGCAGAAACTGAACTGCCTGGGTAATAACTTAAGACTAAGTGATATGAGCCAGAGCTGATAGCACAGGCTTGAAATTCCACCTACCCAGGAAGCTGAGGCAGGAGGACCAAAAGTTCAATACTTGCCTGCTTGCTAATTATGGTGGCATATACCTAAAGTCTTTGCACTCAGGAAGTAAAGGCTGAACAATTAAGGCCAGCCTCAGCTACATGGTTCAAGGCCAATCTGGGCTGCATGAGGACCCTGTCCTTTTTTTTTTTTTTTTTTTAAAGACTGCAACAAAGTGAGTTCAAGGCTAACCTAGGCAACTTAGTGAGACTCTATGTCAAAATAGAGCTGCAGAATAATGGTCAATGATAGCAGGCCACAGGTTCAACCCCCAGTACTGCAAGAAATAATAGTAGTAGTAATAATGTAGCTAGAGATGTCATCAGCACGCATAAAAGAAAATGGGTTTTCCTCACCCACACGGCAGCTAACGACCCTCTGCAACTCCAGTCCTGGGGGGTCTGATGCTGTCTTCTGGCCTCCCCAGACATTGAACAACACAGGTGCACTTACAGGCAAACACTAACACACATAAAAAGAATTTTTTAAAAAAGGAAATAGCTTTTCCTTTATTCCTGCCTTTCAATCTAGGTAGGGGCTCTCCCAAGCAGAACCCAAGAAGAAGCCTATTCTATGAAGGGACTGTAAAAGGTGTGAGCTACAAGCTCTCAGGGCTAGAGGTGACAGTGTAGAGGGGCAAATGTGGAGCGGGACAACTTCACATGTATAAGGAGTGTGGATAGCATTCTAGACACCTCCTCCATGACGTGTATAAGGAGTGTGGATAGCATGCTAGACGCCTCCTCCATGACGTGTATAAGGAGTGCGGATAGCATTGTAGATGCCTCTTCCACGACGTGTATAAGGAGTGTGGATAGCATTCTAGACGCCCTCCTCCATGACATGTATAAGGAGTGTGGATAGCATGCTAGACGCCTCCTCCATGACATGTATAAGGAGTGTGGATAGCATGCTAGATGCCCTCCTTCATGAGCTCTGAATTCATTATTCAGAACATACTGCTAGGACATTGCAAACACCTCACTTCATATCATGGCACTTTTTAAAAGCACTGTTGGCTGGAAAGATGATTCACTGGTTAAGAGAACTGGCTGCTCTTGCAGAAGATCTGGGTTCAGTTCCCAGTACCCACAAAACACTCATACACATAAATATATAAAATTTAAAAACATTTAATATTTGAAAGCACTGTTGGAATTATTTATTTTGTGTGTATTTGTCTCTGTCTCTGTGTGTAGTTGTGTCTTCGTGCACATGGAGGGTAAAGTCACGAAGTGTGGTCTCTCAGGAACTAGCCACCTTGTTTTCTGAGGCCGAATCTCTCATTGGCCTGAGGCTTACCAATCTCAGCCAGGCTGGCCGGCAAGCAATGGATTCTGGAGAAACAGTTCAAGTCCTCAAGTTTGTATGGCAAGCATTTTGCCAACTGAGTGAACTCCACAGGCACCCCCCCCAAAGTTGGAAAGGTTTCAACATAGATTTAAGCATGGATGTTAGGTGGGAAGGAGGAGAGAGGGGTTCTTAAGCAAAAAGACAGTCCACATCCAAGATATGGGTATGGGTTTCCAAGAGACAAAGTCACCTAGCCCTCATTAAATTCTCAATAAGAGGGGCTGGAGCGATGGCCTAGCGGTTAAGAGCGCCGACCGCTCTTGCAGAGGACCCGGGTTCGATCCCCAGCACCCACATGGCGGCCGAGAGCCGTCTGAAACTCCAATTCCAGGAGAACTCCAGTTCCAGGGGAGTCCGACGCCCTCCTCTGACCTCCGCGGCATTGCACGTCACGGGTGCACAGACTTGCATGCAGACAATACATTCATACACATATGGAAATAAATAAAAATTAAAAAAAAATTTTAAATTCTCAATAAGAGTCAGCTATCAATGCAGCTCTATTGAAAGTTCAGCATTTGGTGGGGACACATCAGCCTTTTTGAATGTTTTTTTTTTTTTTTTTTTTTGTTTTTTTCTGTATGTGTATGAAGTACTGTCTGCTGCAAGTTTGTGCACCCCCCTTGTTGTCGAGCAATGCCGCGGAGGGTCTCGAAGAGGGTGTCGGATTCCCCTGGAACTGGAGAGTTCTCCTGGATGGAAGTTTCCGACGGTTCTCGGCCACCATGGGGTGCTGGCGATCGAACCCAAGTCCTCTGAAACGGCGCTCTTAACCGCTAGGCCACTCCACACATCAGCCTTTTTGATGAGAGAAAGGAGATCTCTCAAGACAAAGGGTCTTAGGAGAGCTACTCAGTACATAAAATTGATGAGAGAATAGCCATTTCCAGCTGGACTTTCACAGAAAGTCCTACACTAAATATATTTGCCATGCTTTGTTCATGAAGGTTCTGTTTGAAACCTTGTGGGAATTTTAAAGTGAAGTCTGACGAAAATCTAAAGAGGCTGGTGGTGTGGTTAAAGGGCCCATACCCCGACAACGATGTTGTGCACATTGTGTCAGTATCTACTTGTTGGGTTAAGAATTACCAGGACACCAAGGTTTGTGGTGGCACATGCCCTTTATCCTAGCACTCGGGAGGGCAGAGAGGCAGGCAGATCTCTGGATTCAAGGCCAGTCTGCGGTCTACAGAGCGGAGTCCAGTCGACCAGGCCAGAGCTCAGGTGAGTCCCTGTCTAAAAAAGAACAAAAAAAAAAAAAAAAAGTTAAGGTCTTCCTTAGCTACATAGCAAATTCATAGCCAGCCCGGGGTATACATTGAGACCATGTCTATAAAAAAGGAAAGAAGGAAAGAAATTTAGATATACACTTGAGGGTACAGCCCAGTGGGAGCGGGGTGTGTGTGTGTGTGTGTGTGTGTGTGTATGTGTGTGTGTGTGTGTGTGTGTGAGACCTTGTATTCAATCCCTCAGCACTGTGGAAAAAAAAAAGATTTTGGAGAACAAGGGACATGGCTCAGTGGTAGATGACCTATCATATGTAAGGCCCTAGGTTCAATCCCCAGTACTACCAAAAGAAATAGTAACAAATACATTTTTTTTTTTTTTGTCTTTAGTTGCCATGTGGGTGCTGGGAATCGAACCTGGGTCCTCTGCAAGAGCAGTTGGTGCTGTTAATTGCTGAGCCATCTCTCCAGCCCCAAAGAAATAAATTTTTTAAATGGGGGTTTTGATTTGTCTTATTTCCAGAATGTTTTAGGCTTCCATTGATAAGATTAGAAGAATCAGAAAAATCGGAGCAGCTGAAAGCCGAGTCACTGAAGCTCAGTCATTTATCTGCCTCTCCTTGTGCTGGGATGACTGGAGTTAGGGCTGCAGACCAGACTACCTACATACAACTTTTCAGTACGGCTTGGCTTCCCTATAACGTGGTGGCTACAAGGTAATCAAGACTCCATATGTTGTAACTCAGAGCTCTAATCATGAGTTTCTCAGCTACCCAGTTGCAAGCTACATTGCCTTTTATGAGAAAACCTCGGAAGTTTCTTAGCATCGCTTCTGTTGTAATCTATTATGAGTCACAAGCCTGGCAGAGCCAAGCAGAAGGGAATTATAGCTCCTCTTTTGATGGCTGAAGGACAAAGTTCTAGAAGATGAAATGAAAGTGGAAGTTGTTTTTTTTTTAGACAAGGTCTCACTGTGTAGCATTGGCTGGCCTGAAACACCACCAGGTTGACCTCAAACTCATAGAGATCTGCCTGCTTCTGCCTGCGTCTGTTTCCTGAGTGCTGGGATTAAAGGCATATACTACTATCCCCAGCTGAGATTGGAAATATTATTGTAACTATCTTTGGAAAATAGAATCTACCATAGGCTTGTAGATTATAATGCATACTCCCCAAAGGTCCTACAACCTTGCTAGCCATCCCAGGAGGATACTGTCTAACTAAACTACTAGGACTGGGGGAGTCAAGCTATCTGCCCAAGGGCCCAATCTAGTAAATGTCAAAACTGAGATTTGAACCCTGATTAGCTAGTCTCCAAAGCCCAGGGAGTTTAGCCACCTCACTCCTCAGCACTCTTCAAATCCTGTATATAATGAGCAGCAGATATGTGAAGGTAAAGGAGAAAGCCCCATGCCAGAAGCCCTAGAAACCAGGAATCTGATTGGGTCTATTCAGAGGAAACTGGAAATCGTCCCAAGGGCCATTCCATCATCTTCCAAAGCTGTCAGTGCTGAAGCCCAGCCTCCATCGCCCTCAGATACCACTAGGCCTCATCTGTATCTTCTCTGCTGTAGACTTGGCACTATTGCTTCCCAACCTTGAAAACGCCTGATTCCTGAGACTGCACACCTCAGTTTAAGAAAACTGCATCAGGCTGGGCATGGTGGCACATGCGTTTGATCCCAGCACTTGGGAGGCAGAGATGGGTAGATCTCTGTAAGATCAAGACCATTCTGGTCTATTTAATGAGTTCCAGGTTAGCTAGGCCTACTGGGAGACCCTGTCTCAAAAAAAAAGGATCCCTGAAGACAGAATCTCTGTAACAGGCAAGAACAGATCCATAAAAAAAATAAGGTAGCATTTCATTGTCTCTAAATACCAGTTAAAGCCCGTTCTATGGAACTAGATTAGACTCAGCTCTTCGCCCTTGCTGGGTGACAGGACTGTGCATCCATATTCTTTCCCCCAGTAACTGCGATTCCTCTGCACTGTGGGAGGGAAATGCCTCAGCTCCAGCTTCAGCCACATGACTTTCTTGTTGTGGCTACTTTGTTTTGTTTTGTGATAGGGTCTTTGCATGTAGCCCAAATTGGCCTCAAACTCTCAGCAATCCTCCTGCCTCAGTCTCTTGAGTACTGGAGTTAACAGATATGTGTCATCATGCCTAACTGAAATTTTTGACCAGTTGGATCTTGGGAGACACGACAGGACAGAGGGTTAAATGGACTGCGTGTTGGGGCTGGTGCTTGGATGATGGCTACTGCCATCTCCATGAATACCTGCTGGCTGGGCTGCTCTTCCTGTCAGGAGGATGAGAGGCAGACGTGACAGCAAACTAGACCAGCCAAAGCCAGCATATAGCAACAAATCCAGTTGATCCCCAAATACGCAGCATTGTGTGCCACAGAAATTGTATGTTGTGTACAGTCTAATTGTGGCCACAGTCAGCTGATATTAACCCCTTCTTACCAAGATTGCCAGGTCCTCAGTTCATGCTGGCAGTAGGGAGACACATCCGTAGGCAGAGGTGCCGAGGTTTTAGGTTCATTTTGAGGGGAGATTTGGTGAAGAGAGGAGAAAATGTCAGGACTCCAGTGAAAAGGAAGTCGGGTTTATTTCAGGCATGGCAGCTGTCCTGCCTGTGTCGAGATTAGGATGACCAGCATTAGAATGTCCCCAGATGGCAGTTTTATATCCAGGCACACAAGAAAGTGAGTTTACAGGGAAGTGGGGACAAGTGGGGAATGGGCATAGTGGGTCTGAGGCTGGAATCACTAGAAGCATCTCAAGGGAAACTGGGGCCTGTGACTGGTATCAGCAGGAGCATCTTGAGAGACTGAGGCCCGGGTCTGGTCTCCAGTGAGGTGTGATTGCAGGATGTTGCAGCAACTTTTCCTGGATAGCAGGAGCACAGTCCAGGGAAATTCTTTCTCTGGACTTCTGCCTCCGTTGGCTTCCTGGAATCTCTGACTTAGGTGGGCTAAGACCTTACAGAGGCAAGTCCATCCTATGTTGCCCTTTGGGGAAAAGTCTCCCTGGACTGTCTCTTTGTGGCCAGTCCACACCCACATACCTGGCCCTCAGTTTGAGTCTCAGATCCAAAATCCTTGAGCAGGGGCTGGAGAGATGGCCTAGCGGTTAAGAGCGCCGACCGCTCTTGCAGAGGACCCGGGTTCGATCCCCAGCACCCACATGGCGGCCGAGAACCGTCTGAAACTCCAATTCCAGGAGAACTCCAGCTCCAGGGGAATCCGACACTCTCTTCTGACCTCCGCGGCGTTGCACGACACGGGTGCACAAACTTGCATGCAGACAGTACATTCATATACATACAGAAATAAATAAAATAAAAAAAATTTTTTTTAATTAAAAAAAAAACAACAAAAAAAAACAAAATCCTTGAGCAATTCACATCATCCTTTCTTTTTTTTTTTCTTTTTTTTTCTTTTTTTTTTTTTTTGTCTTTTTGAGACGGGTCTCCCTGTAGCCCCAGCTGTCCTGGAACTCACTCTGTAGACCAGGCTGGCTTTGAACTCGCAAAGATCCACCTGCCTCAGCCTCCCAAGTGCTAGGATTAAAGGCGTGCGCCACCACGCCCGGCTTCTTTTTTTTTTCTTTAAAAAAAAAATGGAACGCTTCACAAATTTGCGTGTCATCCTTGCGCAGGGGCCATGCTAATCTTCTCTGTATCGTTCCAATTTTAGTATATGTGCTGCCGAAGTGAGCAAATCTTTCTTTACCTCTATAAAATGGAAGCCACAGAGAACCTACTTCATGGAATTTTGTGAGAAATAAGTCAAAACATACAGAGTGCTTAGCATAATGCTTCGTACATAGTAACTAATGGTCAGCACAGTAAAATAAATGCTATTATTTTTTTTGCTGTTTTCTAAATCTATTTTTCTATTGTTATTAAACTTTTTCCATACTATTATAAATCATTTCTCAGTCAAATTTAGAGTCAATTCCATTTCCGTGCCCCCCACCCCACTGCGTTTCCTGCACTCTTCCATGCATGTTTGCATCTTTTTCTGAGTCTTTCCAGAGTTTTTTGTTGTTTTTTCCAGTTCTTTTGTTGTTGTTCTCTCCAACTTGTATTGCATATATATATATATATATATATATATATATATATATATATCTACACACATACATACATACACATATCAACTGAATTGGAGGATTTTCTTTTCTTTTTTCTTTTTTGGTCTTTTCAAGACAGGGTCTCCCTGTAGCCCCAGCTGTCCTGGAACTCGCTCTGTAGACCAGGCTGGCCTTGAACTCACAAAGATCCACCTACCTCTGCCTCCCAAGTGCTAGGATTAAAGGAATGCACCACCACACCCAACCAGATTTTCTTTTCTTTTTTGGCAAAAAGATGTCATGTTTTCCTTAAGAAAGTATTTGAAGGCTCCTCCTTGGCAAGCCCAAACAACCATCAATCCTGCCCTTGTGCTCCACACTGGGCTCTTTCCCCCCATGGTCATCCAAATGAGGTCCAGCAAGCATGCATCCTGTCTTGATCTTCCTGTACTGACCTCCATGATACAGCTGGGTAAGTGCTATTATTATTGTCATGTGTTTGTTCACCCCGCTGCTCTTCCTCTAGCTCTCCATCTCAGAGGACCTGGATTCATAGCAGCACAGATCTCTGCCACTGATGGAATTCGTAACTTCTTTCCCTTTCCCCCTTGACTTTAAAATAACCCTCTTGAGTTAGAATCATTCCTCTTCAGTCTGGGAAACATTTGGCCTCCAACCCTAATCTTTATTTTAAAAACCTGCTTGGAAGTTTTCTTCTGCCTACCCTGCTGCTTGTAGCTGCTGCTTTAACCCTGAAATATGTTGATCTTCACTGGGGTCAAAAAAATCCAAACCTCAGGATACAAAATCTGGCTCCCCCTGGGAAGCACAGAATGCCTTTCATTCTTTTGAAGTGAACCTGCAGCTCAGAAAATTTAGACATGGCTGTTTTCTCAACAGATCATTCTGCTACATTTAATTCTTAAAAAAATCTTCGGGGCTGGAGAGACGGCCTAGCGGTTAAGAGCGCCGACCGCTCTTGCAGAGGACCCGGGTTCGATCCCCAGCACCCACATGGCGGCTGAGAACCGTCTGAAATTCCAATTCCAGGAGAACTCCAGTTCCAGGGGAATCCGACGCCCTCTTCTGACCTCCGCGGCATTGCACGACACGGGTGCACAAACTTGCACGCAGACAATACATTCACACATACAGAAATAAATAAAATTAAAAAAAAAAAAATCTTCACTACCAGGCTGTGATTTCCTTAGCTCTTTAGTTGTTATGTACCTCCAGAGCCTAGGACACAATCGCTGCTTTTCTAGCAGCTTAATAAGCAATGAGCAGATGAATGAAAACTATGGGTCACTGAGCCGGAGCAACTTACAAACTAGGAGTAGAGAAATAAACATGGATACACAGTGTGCGCCTGGCCTCTTGTTCTCCATTTTAGGAAAAACACTAAGGCACTTGGAAACCACACTTAAGCCCTCACAAACTTGAGTTTATGAAGCCCAAACCATACCATCACTGGTTCTGTCTGACGTTCATGAGTGCGCAGTGAATTGTTGTCTTCTAAGCAGCTGTGGGCTTGATAAGGCATTAGAGGCTTATGGGAAGGAAGAGGCGGGAGATGACCTAAGGTCTAAAGGTCTGAGAGGTCTTAGGCACTTTGGGTAATGGGTGAGCACCAGCTTATCAGGTGTCTGAAAACATGAGCAAAGGCACAGTACGAGAACGAGTTTGCTATTTGTGGAAAGTAACAAGGAGACCTGCCTGACCTGCTGGAGCCTCCAGATATGGAGTCACGGGAGCTGAACTTGACTACTTTAGGCTACGGCTCAAGTGGAGAAGCCTGAAAATCCAACAGTGACAGGCCTGCAAAGTGAAGCATGGCATGCAGCCACTAGCAATGGGGACTCTTCTCTCATCTCCCTCTAAGACCTGATAAAATGTCATATAAGGACCCAAACCCATGGCATCAGACATGTTACCCAAGTGGTCTACCACTAATCTGCCACCACCCCAGCCCTCGAGATGATATTTGAATCAAAGCCAAAGGCTCTGATATGAGCCCACATGTGGGCAGACCGCCCTTGCCCCTTCTACTCTATAAATTGGGGGATTTGTATTGGTGAAGACTGTTTGCTTGCAATGTCACAGTAAAACCCATTATTTTGTACAACTAATGCATGTTAACTAATACAAGGAGAAAACAGTCTTTGGTTGCAAATAACAGAAAAAAAATTAAAAAGCCAAAAAATAATTTTAAAAGTATTATATGCCAGGCCTGGTGGTGCATGTCTTTAATCCCAGCACTTGGGAGGCAGAGGCAGGCAGATCTCTTCTGAGTTCAAGGCCAACCTGGTCTACAGAGTGAGTTCCAGGCCAGCTGGGGTTACAGGGAGACCCTGTCCCAAAAAGACAAAAAAAAAAAATGAGGTGGCATGTAAAATCAGCAAAAATGAAGACACCAAAGAGGGTGTCCCAGAAGATGGAGCAGGTAGCAAGGTGAAGGTGCTGGGGCTAAGGAGCAATCTCCTCACCTCACCTCATAGGGCTGCCTTGACAAAGGAATTTCATTTTCCTGTTATTCCATCCAATATTCAAGCACAAAAGAGCATCTCCGTGGCTTGGCTGAGTCAGAAGTCAAGTGTTTGCAAAACAATGGAGAACGGCTTCATTGGCAGTTCACTAAGATTACGACTGCGGGGGCAGGGTATGTGCTGAGATTTGTGAGACTGTGGGCTCAATCAAGAGAGAGAGAGAGAGAGAGAGAGACAGAGACACAGAGAGAGAGCGAGCGCTGAAATAGTGCCCCCAACTGAAATCCCCCAAAATTGTGCTAGGGGAAATGGATACTAAATAATTCAAAACAGCAGTTCTCTAAGAAGGTGTACACTGGGAACACTGGGAAAACCTAGAAAGCGGTCTGAGAGGCAGGGGAGGGAGTAAGGATGAAGTAGTCGCCTGGATAGGTAGGCATCCATTTATGACTGGACCCCCTAGGTCTACAGCTCAGAGTCCACATCTTTCAGGGTCCTTTAGGGTCCTTCAAGGTGACTACGTTATGGCTGAAATGGGGAAGCCTGTCAGTTCAACATAAGAAATGAGCTAGTGTGAAGAAAGGCACTTAAGGATGTCCAAGGTGGGAACCCCAGGGTAGTGTTTAGAAGTAATCTCATAGAACTCAGCAATTTCATAGTTCTGAGGGGAGGAACTATGGAATTTCTTTTTTTTTTTAAGTTTTTTTAAATTATCTATTTATTTTATGTGTATGAATGTACTGTCTGCATGTAGGTTTGTGCACGCGTGTCGTGCAATGCCGTGGAGGTCAGAAGAGGGCATCAGATTCCCCTGGAACTGGAGTTAAAGACAGTTCTCAGCCACCATGTGGGTGCTGGGGATCGAACCCGGGTCCTCTGCAAGAGCAGTCTGTGCTCTTAACCGCTAGGCCATCTCTCCAGCCCTGAACTATAGAATTTCTAATGATGTGTCAGGCAGTACCAAATGACCCTTTCATAGAATCTAGATGTAAAGAGAGCCAGACGCACCCCTAGCTTCTCTAAAGCCCTCAGATCAAAATAGAATTTCAGCAGGGCAAGGGCCAGTGGCACTCAGGGAGGAATAGGAAGACACTCCCTCCTGGGGCCTGTTCTGGTCTGCTTTCAATCGCAGTGACAGAACACACTGACCAATACCTCCTTGGAGAGGAAAGGGCTTATTCATTTTACATCTCCCAGGTCACAGTTCATTGCTTAGGGAGCCCAAGGTAGGAACTCAGGGCAGGAACCTAGAGGCAGGAGCTGAAGCACAGGCCATGGAGGAACACTGCTTACTGGCTTGCTCCCCTGGACCATGCTTAGCCTGCTTTCTTATACAATACAGAACAATCTGCCCACAGTGGGCTGGGGCCTCCCACAACACTCAAGGAAATACTTCACAGGCCAGTCCAATGGAGGCAATTTCCCAATTGCTTCCCCTGGACCCAGGTGTTTCAAGTTGACACTAAAGCTATCCAGCGCAGAGCCTCTAAGAAGGGGTCTTATATTGGTGAAGATTCTTTGGTTGCAAAGTCATGGTGGGGACCAAAGGTTTATTAGGAAAAATAATTGCCCATAGTGGCCATTCCTAAAGCTAGGTTCAAGGAGAATGATACCCTTTGGGGATCCTAATACTGAACCACCAAGACAGGCGCAGACTGAAATTCTTTCCACATGGCTGGAGCCTCACCCAGCCACAGCACCAGTGCTGAGCCTGGCAGCAGCTGCATTGCTCTGCAAAGTGCTCAGCTCCTGCAGGACAATGGCTGCTCAACAGCGCCTGGTTTGGGCAGTACCAGTTTCCCCTCTTCCCCTTCTGGCCTCACACTGACTGGTAAAGCCTTTTTTCCAGGCCTGGGGAGATAGCGCAGTCAGTAAAGTGTTGGCTGCACAAGCATGAGAACCTAAGTTTGATCCCCAACTCACATTAAAAAAAAAAAAAATGCGGCTGGGAGAGGTAGTGCATGCCTTTAATCCCAGGACTTGGGAGGCAGAGGCAGAGGCAGGTGGATCTCTGTAAGTTCAAGGCCAACCTGCTCTACATAGTGAGTTCCAGGCCAGCTGGGGCTACAGGGAGACCCTGTCTCAAAAAAACAAAAAAAAAACAAACAAAAAACAAAAAAAAAAAAAAGAAACAAAAAAAAAAAAAAAAAAAAGAGGGAGTGGAGCTGGAGAGGTGCTTAGCAGTTAATGAGGGAAAGGCCGGATCAGTCCGGATTAAGAGAAGCAAAGGCAGGCTTTTAATTCAGAGAACTGCTCTCCTGGGCAGGTCCAATGGCCCTTTGGGGTGAAGGACCATCGGAAAGCATGCATCTGGGAGGGGAAGGGCCTTTTATAGGTCATGGGAGGGGAGATGGTGACATGTTGGAATCTGGCCAATTAGGCCATGTCAGGGGCCTGAGGGTGGGTCTCAGATCCAGAGGTCTCATGGGAATCTGGAACTCCATCAGGTAATTTTTGCAGGCAAATGCAAGCTCCTGACCAGAACAGAAGGGAGGGTCCTTCCCACCTACTCCATCTTGGCTTTTCGTCCCGACCTAAGTTAAGAGCACTGGCTTCTCTTACAGAGGGCTGGGTTCCATTCTGAGCACCCACATGGCAGATAACAACTGTTGTAACTCAGTTCCAGGGAATCCAACGCCCTCTTCTGAACTCCTTGGGCATTGCACAAAATGGGTGCATTTATACACATGGAGGCAATTTTATATATATATATATATATATACATATATCTTTTTGAGACAGGGTCTCCCTTTAGTCCCAGCTAGCCTGGAACTATGAGGACCAGGCTGGCCTTGATCTCACAGAGATCCTCCTGCCTCTGCCTCCCAAGTGCTGGAATTAAAGGCAGATGCCACCACACCAGACCAGCATAAAATAGTTTAAAAAAAAAAATGCTGGGAATAGTTCCCAGTACCCACGTGGGAACTAACAACTGTCTGTGACTCCAGTTCCAGGGACAGCCCTCTTCTGGCCTTCATGGGCATTGCATGCATGGATAAATTTACATATATTCAAGGAAAACATTTTTTTTTTCAGTTTTACCCTTTTTTTTTAAATTTTTTTTAAATTTTTTTATTTATTTCTGTAGTGTATGAATGTACTGTCTGCATGCAAGTTTGTGCACCCGTGTCGTGCAATGCCTCGGAGGTCAGAAGAAGGTGTCGGATTCCCCTGGAACTGGAGTTCTCCTGGAATTGGAGTTTGAGATGGTTCTCAGCCGCCATGTGGGTGCTGGGGATCGAACCCGGGTCCTCTGTAAGAGCAGTCGGTGCTCTTAACCGCTAGGCCATCTCTCCAGCCCCCTTTTTTTGGTATTTTTGAGACAGGGTCTCCCTTTTAGTCCCAGCTGTCCTGGAAGCTCGCTCTGTAGTCCAGGCCGGCCTGGAACCCACAGAGATCCACCTGCCTCTGCCTCTGCCTCTGCCTCTGCCTCTCAAGTGCTGGAATTAAAGGTGTGCACCACCACACCCACCCTAAAAAAATAAATAAAAGCACCTGTCTACTGTGGCCTGGATCCTTCTCTGTCCTTGGCTGTTTTCCTATAACCTGCTGACATGTGAACTGTGTCTTCATCAGCCTCTTTAGCTTACCCTCTGAGTGTGTCATCTCTTTAGCTTACACTCTGTGTCATCTCTTTAGCTTACCCTCTGAGTGTGTCACCTCTTTAGCTTACCTTCTGTGTCATCTCTTTAGCTTACCCTCTGAGTGTGTCACCTCTTTAGCTTACCCTCTGAGTGTGTCACCTCTTTAGCTTACCTTCTGTGTCATCTCTTTAGCTTACCCTCTGAGTGTGTCACCTCTTTAGCTTACCCTCTGAGTGTGTCACCTCTTTAGCTTACCTTCTGTGTCATCTCTTTAGCTTACCCTCTGAGTGTGTCATCTCTTTAGCTTACCCTCTGAGTGTGTCATCTCTTTAGCTTACCCTCTGTGTCATCTCTTTAGCTTACCCTCTGAATGTGTCACGTCTTTAGCTTACCCTCTGTGTCATCTCTTTAGCTTACCCTCTGAGTGTGTCACGTCTTTAGCTTACCTTCTGAGTCTGTCATCTCTCTTCTGCTGGCCCCTGTTGGGTACAGCCTCTTACTGTCATGCAGCAACCCAGAAACCCCGTTACCTTAGCCTCTAATTGGACATCCTGCCCAGGGCTGCCTCAGAGCAACCAAAGCAATCAAGGAATCTCAATCCAGTATCCTCTGTCTTCAGGTTGTTCTGTCACCTCCCTACTTATACATATGGAACACAGTAACGGGCAGAGACTGGTTAGCCAGGAAACCTTTCAGCTTGTGTCCTTAGTTGCCCGCCATGATGGAATCTCCCCTCTACCCCATCACTGTTCCTTCGGCTGCCGTATCAGCGTGTTCTTTGTCATTGAGAGGAAAACAATGGATCTGTTCTCCATGGACTCTTTATAACCTATCCCTAAATGTTAGCAGTCTTTACTTATTTTGCTCATAGCAAACCTTTTCCCTCTTCCTACTTTCTTCCCATTCCCCACTGATGTCAGAACATAGTGTGAATGCAGAGGGTGAGACTAGGAATCTTCTCTGAGCCCCATACTCCCACCTGACCTTGATTTCCCTGGGAAGCAGCAGGCCAGAGCAGCCTTTCTCAGACTGAAAAGACAGCTAGCTACTCATTAAGGAAGCCGAGAAGCAAGAGAGGTGACTAATAGTATCGGGAGCAGAGTCCTGCAGAGCGGACAAGTGAGCCACCAGGATCGACCGTGGGAGAAGAAGAGTCAGTGTGCAGAGCTGGCAGTGCCCTCACTCCCAAAGGGTTCTTAGCATACAACCAAACCAACAGTGTGGCGACTAATACCTATAATCTCAGCACTTGGGAGGCAGATGCAGGAGGATGGAGAGCTAGAGCCAGCCTGGACCCTGTCCTAAAACAAAACAAAGCCAGACACACTGGCACACACTTGTAAACCCCAACACTCAGGAGGCAGAGGCAGAGGCAGAAGGATCACAAATCTTAGTTCAGACTGGAAACAGACTAAGTTCTAGGCCAGCCACCTTCAGAGGCTATCAACTTAGAAGACAGGACCATTTTGTCACTTTGTACAAGGAAGAGGTGGCTGAGACAAGAACATAGACTAAGATGTTGTTCATTCACTTCAAAATTAAGTGTCTGCTGTTTACAGGGGTCAGCACCGAGGACCCCTGCCCTCATGGAGCTTGCTTCCTGAGGCTCTGGAAGTGCACAGCCCTTGCCCTGCAGAACCGCGGGATCTGGCCCTAACCCCTCTGGCTACGTGTTGTGCAGCTCTCCTCTCTCCAGACTAAACCAAGGTCATTTTTGTCTCCAGGACTCTGCACAGGTAATTCCCCTGTCTGGATCACTCTTCTGCCAGACATGATGGCTGCTTCCTTCTGGTCATTCAAGCCTTGGCTGCAGGACTTCCTGAGCAGAGATAAACACATTCAGGCAGTGGAAAAGTCTTTTTGGAAAGTCCTGCGGTGGTAAAAACATGGAGGAATTGAAAGGAAACCAATGTGGTGGGAAGAAAGGGGCAATGGGGAGTGGGAAAGAGACTGAGGCCAAGCTCCCCTCAGAGCTAAGCCTGAGACGAAGGCTGCGTCCAGAGATCACGGAGACACTGTCACAGCTCGAAGCACCCAGAGACATTCTGAAAACCTTTGTAAATTGTTCATCAAGGACTAAAAAAAAAGCAGACAAGGGCTGGAGAGACGGCTCAGTGGTTAAGAACACTGGTTGCTATGCAGAAGACCAGAGTTCAAATCCCAACATCCACATGGTGACTAACAACCGTCTATAACTCCAGTTTCAGGGCATGCAATGTCCTCTTCCGGCCTCCGCGGGCATTGTATGACATGGGTGCACTTATGTACACACAGGCACAGCACTCATACACATTAAATTAATAATTTTAAAAAAATGTTTTTGTCGGGGTCTGGAGAGATGGCTCAGTGGTTAAAAGCACTGACTGCTCTTGCAGAAGCCCCGGGTTCGATTCCCAGCACCCACATGGCGGCTAAGAGCAGTCATTAACTCCAGTTCCAGGGGAATCTGACACCCTTTTCTGACCTCCGCAGCATTGCGTGACACAGGTGCACCAACCTACATGCAGACAGTACATTCATACACATAAAAAAATAATAAAAAAATGTTTTTGTCTTTTTTTTTTTTTTTTTTTTTTTTTTGGTCTTTTTGAGACAGGGTCTCCCTGTAGCCCCAGCTGTCTTGGAACTCACTCTGTAGACCAGGCCAGCCTTGAACTCACAAAGATCCTCCTGCCTCTGCCTCCCAAGTGCTAGGATTAAAGGCGTGCGCCACCATGCCCGGCGTTTTTGTCTTTTTGAGACAGGGTCTCCTTGCAGCCCCTGCTGGCCTGGAACTCACTATGTAGATCAAGCTGGCTTTGATCTCACAGAGCTCCATCTGCCTCTGCCTCCCAGGTGCTGGGGTTTTAGATGTACACCACCACAATTTTTTTTTTTAAGAGAAGACATTCATTCAGAGATGTCCAATCTCATCACCAAGAGTTACCCCCAGGGTATTACCTCCCTTGCCCTGCTGGGTTGCAAGTGGTTCCCTGGGCAACAGGAAAGCCCTAAACAAGAAGCAAGAGAAGAAGATCAGGGGCCTAAGGGTGCTGTCAGGTCACCAGAGAGGAAGGGGAAAATGTCAGAGGAGACTTGCTTGTCACAGCAGTGCCCAGAATTTGAAGTGGTGCTATCTAAAAATGTGAAAGAGACACACCAAAGGGCTGGAGATAGGAAGGTGTTAGCCAGGCAGGCGAATGTTTCCAAGTGAGGTGGAAAAGGGACTGTGAGTTCCAAAACAGCGGACTATACGGGTGGGCAGCCAGTCCACTGCCCACTCCCTCATGTCTCAGGGAGGCCATTTCTCACCTTTGGGGAAGTTTATCAAATATCCTGTAGTATCATTCATGAGAAAGCAAGCAAAGCATGGTATGTTTCAAGGTACCTGTTTGTGACTCTAGTATGAAAGGCCCGAGAATCTCGGTGTTTATCAGGGGACTCTGTCCAAGGTCACTGTGTACACAACTCACGTGGCAATCAGTGTCTATACTGGGCATCTCCTAGATGCCAGGCACTATCCAGGAACAACAGCAGACACAACTGCTACAGCCCTGCCCTCACCAAGCTCACATCCCAGTGGGTAACAGAAGACTTGGCATGTACCCTACATGTGCTTCAGTTTATATACATAACAGGCATGTGCTGCCTTGTGAGGTCCTATAAAGCCATTTTACACACTCCATGATCTCCCTGTACCCCACCTGCTCGCCATGTCCCCTCAGCCAGCCCCATTTCGAAGCCCAAGGCAGGCAAGTGATCCCAACCCCCTCAGCACTGAGGGCCAGCTCATTCTGATTTCTCAAGAAGTTTAATTTTGCCAACAGCCAGAGGCAATGACAGCAGCTCTGGAAATCTGGCTGCCTGTTCTCTGCGCTGGGATAGGCAGCCCAGAAATAATTGCCTCTTTGAGTGCTTTATTGGAATGTGCACGTGCTTCCTGCCTCCGTGGGGGCTGGTCTCTCTCAGTGCCAGCTTCTTCATGTGAGGATCCAATCAGCCCTCCAAGACCGATAAGGGCTGCTTTAAGGAGAGGGCAGAGGGTAGGCTTCAGGTACCGGCCCATCATTATTCATTCCCTTTCCTCAAAATCACATTCTTCAGATGGGTATATGGAGAATATCTGTTATCTGCCTGTCACAAGCACCAAAGCTTGGCAGGGACCTTGTGGTCATAAGCTTTTCTCCAACTCCCCCCCAAACACCGCACTGTGCCCCAGCTCTTCACTGCACTGGCTGCGGGCAGGTGGTCCTGAGCTCTGAAAGCTGCTCAGATCTACGAGTTCCCGTTTGCTGCCATCCTTAGTACAGGACGCCTGCCTCTCCTTGTTCCTAACAGAGAAAAAGAATGTAAATGATGAAGACTCTAGATTTTCTCAGCCGTGGAGCCAGTCAGATGGATCCTAATGCTGCATCGTGGCCTGCCTACCACACCCGTGACTGCATCGAGATGGCTGCTTCCTGGTCCACAAAGAAAGAATGAAAGAGAAGTGACTAAGCCCAGCTAAGAGGTTTCATTTTTATTTTTATTATTATTATTTTTTTTTTTTCTTGACAGGGTCTCCCTGTCAGCTGTAGTCCCAGCTGACCTGGAACTCACTCTGTAGACCAGGCTGGCCTTGAACTCACAAGATCCGCCTGCCTCTGCCTCCCAAGTGCTAGGATTAAAGGCATGGACCACCACGCCCTGCAGTTGTTATGATCACCCTTCGTGTAGGTTATGATGTCAGTGCTAAGGGACTAGCACACAGGACTGACTGTCGGCTGGGTGCAGAGAACCATCTGTCTCTAGGGAGAGGAATTCCTGTGGAAGCTCGTCACAGCTCCATGCCTCCTGTAAGGCCACTGGAATGCTGTACAGTCCTTCCTCTCCAGTCTCAGCTCTGAGCAAAGTTAGCTCCTCTCTGAAGCCTTGCCTGGTCCTTTTTGGGCCAGGTTGATCACTCCTTCAGTCCTGAGTCAGCACATTACTCTGCAAACAGCAAGATCTCAAAAGTTGCTAATTATTACAGAAACTCTGTAAAATGAAAGTAATATATCCCCTAAGAAGTTGTTGAGGAGTTAGACAGCAGACCTTTAAAATCTCATGTTGTATCTGGCACATGGTCAGGATTCAGAAAATGACAGCTCTTAGAGTGATGCTGGTGGTGATCACACGTTTTCAGTAATCTGTTTGCACATCTGTCACCTCTAACAGATTGTGGACTCCTTAGGATAAGGGCCAAAGTTGAGCCTTTCTGATTGGCTGAGAGTGAATACCTAATCCAGGCTAATGAATGTCAACATTAGCATTAGGACACTTCACATAATCCTAACTGGTCTTTAATGAGCATTTTCCCATAGGTTCTAAGCAGTTTACCAAAATTATTTCAATAATCCTATAAAACAAGGATTATCATTTCCATTTTAGAGATGAGTAAACTGAAGCGTATTCTGGTTAGGCAATTTGCTTGTTAAAGCAAAAAGGTGGAGGCGGGGGGTGGTGATATTTCACCTGTTTCCACAGTTTTGGGCCACCTGCCATGCTTGATGCCTAAAATGGTCTATGTTGTGTCATCATCCTCTGACCCTGGCAACAGGAACTGGCTTTTATTTACTTCTTTAGGCCCTGTTCTAGTTTGCTTTCCCTTTCTGTGATAAAACACTCTGACCAAACCCAACTTGGGGAGGAAAGGGCAGGAACTCAAGGTAGGAGCTAAAGACCAGGCCACGGAGGAGCGCTGCTTACTGGCTTGCTCCCCTGCTCTGTGCTCCGCCTGCTTTCCTATACAACCCAGAACTATCTGCCCAGGGGTGTCACAACCCACACTGGGCTGGGCCCTTCCACATCACTGACAATCAGAAAATGCCTCACTGACATGCCCATAGGTCAATCGGACAGAGGCAATTTCCCATCTGATGATTCCCTGTGCCCAGCTGACAACTGAAGCTGCCAGGCACAGGCCCTAACCTCACAGATTCCAACACACAGCAGGCTCCAGGCAATGTAAGTAGGAGGTGAAGGGAGAGAGAAAAGGAGATTACCATTGGCAGATAATAAGACTGTGATGGGGATCTCTATGGAGGAGGTGATGTCAGAAGCAGGTAGAGGAGAAGGCTGCAGCCAGGCCCCCAGCTCTCACACCTTTCTCGGCCATGCCCATCCCTGGAACTACAAGTGCATTTGAGCAGGTGTTCCCTTAGGAACAGAGAAGCTTAAAGAAAAGTCAGCACCATCTCTGTGCCTCAGAAGACCAGACAGAGGAGGGCAGGGCTCACCATCCCCACTGAACACAACACTGATAGCCTGACCTCACTCCAGAGGTTCGTTGCCCAGGGAAGCAAGTCTGGTGGAGGTAAACCTCTCCTTTGAATAGACCGTAATCCTGTGAGCATCCTGCGGTGGGGCGGGTCCAGTGGGCCGTCTGACCTCGAGGTCAGGGTAACAGGGTCCTCCCACTGTGCAGCTCTGCTTCCTCAAGCTCACGTGGTGCTAGAGCCTAAGAGGGAAGTTTTAATTTATATTTCTCCCTCGATTCAGAGTCTGAACAGCTATTTTGACTGCTTCACTGGAATATTATTTAATTCTGAGTTTCTTTTTTCTCATTACGCCTTGAAAATTAAAATCTCTCTGCCTTGGGCAACTGAAGGCTGAGTGAGGGATGGTGCTGCCAGCACACATTTCTTATTTAAATCCATTTGGAAAGACCGAGTGAGTGCTTTCTCTCAGGGCAGGTGACCAAGAGAGGAGGACAGGGCAGATGTTAGTGTCCCTCTTTCCCGTGTTGTGGGCATTAATCCTTCCATTATTCCTGCAACCCTCACTGACCTGGCCTAATCACAGACTTAATAACACTCGGTGCTTGCAGCGCTCTTCCCGTGCAGCACCTCCAGCTGATTCTCACAACAGCTCTGCACAGAAGCAAAGCAGATGTCCGCCCCCTCAGGGCCTTGTTTATTTCACAGATGAGAAATGGAACCTCCTAAGGTCCCTGGGGGAGGGTAATAGGTGTGGGTAGTTAAAGCCATGACAGTCTCCTTCAGGTTCTTTTGATTCCAACAAGGTGGCTGGGGCAAGACCTTGTCTCCTTGCATTCAGCCACTGCATAGATATTCCTGAACTCTAGGAGTATTTGGCAGACTGAATCTTGCAGGGGCGCTGAAATCCTACACATGCACCGTGCACACTCTTCGGGCTAGCCTCATACTTCCCATAGATATATATATATTTATATTATGTGACTGAAGTATAATCTTTTATTTATTTATTTTTTTTTTTTTTGGTCTTTTCGAGACAGGGTCTCCCTGTAGCCCCAGCTGTCCTGGAACTCGCGCTGTAGACTAGGCTGGACTTGAACTCACAAAGATCCGCCTGCCTCTGCCTCCCAAGTGCTAGGATTAAAGGCGTGCGCCACCACGCCCGGCAACTTCCTCATATTTAAAAGAAGCATTGCCCTAAATCCGTCCAGACTCCAGCAGAAAGTGGCCTCTGTTGCTTGGTCAGAGGCTCGTTCCCATCACTTGGTCCGGCTCCAGGACTAGCTCGCTGTCCTCAGACGGCCACTGCTCCTCCTGTGTGAGCACGCGCAGCTGTCCTCGCCCTGCTCGTCATTTCTCTATGCACATCTCTCCTTTGATTTCTCATAGGCTCTAAGAGGGATATCTGACCCCATGGGAACTCCTGAGGTGACGGTCCGGTGGAGGTGGCTCTGGGAGGAACTGAGAATAGGAGGTTCAGGCCAGAGAATCCCTGGATTCAGGCCAGCTAGTTTGGCATATGCAGTCATGAAACAGAGACCCTGCCTCAAAGAAGGTACTCAGCAAGGGCCAAGACATGACATTGTCCTCTGTCCTCCATATGCACACTATCGTATGCATACACAGAGACAGACAGGCACATCAGAGATTAAAGAAGTAAAAAACAAAGCATAGCAGCCTGGAATGGTGGCACACACCTTTCATCTCAGCACTCAGCAGGCAGAAGCAGGTGCATCTCTATGAGTTTGAGGCCACCCTGGTCTATAGAGCAAGTTCTAGACCAGCTGGGGCTACATAAACAAGACCCTGTCTCAAAGAACAGTCAGACAACCCCCCCCCCCGCAAACCGACCATATCAGCTTAATCTTGGCATGCTTTTCAGCATACCTTTTTCTCCTCCTCCTCCTCTTCCTCTCCACACTCCCCTCTGAGAGTCTCTCCCTGTGTATGTAGCCCTGGCTAAGTTCACAGTCCTGCTGCCTTGGTATCCTGGCTAGCATGCCATTTTTACTGAGTTTATCAAAAAGTGCCTTTGGGGCTTCCAAGCTCTGAAATGAAGGCTGTATCTACCGCAAGAACTGGTAGAAAACAAGCCTTTGTCCCCATCCCAGCTCCCTCACGGGCCTGCAATTTTCCACATTCTTCTCCATTTTGAGTCTCCTGAGCCTCGCCATGTGTCTGTCTATGGGAACCAGGATTCAAAGCACCATCTGACACTAAACCACTCCAATAACTTCTGTTTCTGATGTGAAACGACAAAATACTCTCCCCTCCTTCACCTCATGGACAGTGGGAGCTGCACAGGCCAAAGGCACAGATGAGGCAGGGCAAAGTGAATGGACACTTCCTAGAGAGAAAGGCTTTGGATTGTAAAATAAAACTCAAAAATGGGCTGGAGAGATGGCCTAGCTGTTAAGAGCGCCGATCGCTCTTGCAGAGGACCCGGGTTCGATCCCCAGCACCCACATGGCGGCCAAGAGCCGTCTGAAACTCCAATTCCAGGAGAACTCCAGTTCCACGGGAGTCTGACACCCTCTTCTGACCTCCGCGGCGTTGCACGTCATGGGTGCACAGACTTGCATGCAGACAATACATTCATACACATACGGAAATAAATAAAATTTAAAAAAAATTAAAAAAAAACTCAAAAACAACATTGTTAAGATAGAAAAAAAGAAAAATAAGAAAAGTTGCTGAACCTGATGACTCACGCCTTTAATCCCAGCACTTGGGACGCAGACGGGCAGATCTCTGTGAGTTCAAGGCCAGTCAAGACTACATAGTAAGAACCGAGTTCAGATTTCAGCTGTACTACAAGTTGTGAAATCTCAAGCAACCTCTGGAATTTACAGTGGTAATTATCCCATAGTGATATTACAGGAGTAAATGAAATAATATACATAATGATATTAACAAAGTCTCTGGAATATATTAGGCATCCAGCAAGTATTTGCTATTATTTAAAATATTTTATTTTGGGCTGGAGAGATGGCCTAGTGGTTAAGAGCGCCAATTGCTCTTGTAGAGGATCTGGGTTTGATTCCCAGCACCCACATGGCGGCTGAGAACTGTCTTTAACTCCAGCTCCAGGGGAATCTGACACCCTCTTCTGACCTCCGAGGCATTGCACGACGTGGGTGCACAAACCTACATGCAGACAGTACATTCATACACATAAAAAAATAAAATTTAAAAAAAAGAAAAAATAAATAAATATTTTATTTTTATTATTTTATGTGTATAGGTGTATTACCTGCATGTATATATCTGGGTCATACAATGCCCATAGAGGTCAGAAGAGGGTGTCAGGCTCCCTACACAGTTGTTAGCTGCCATGTGGATGCTGGGAATTGAACCTAGGTCCTCTGCAAGAGCAGCACTGCTCTTAACTGCTGAGCCACCTCTCCAGCCTGTGATTGCTATTAGTTATTATTATTATTATTATTATTATTGGAATCACTATTGATGACAACTATGGAGAAGCATGAAGTGAAGACTGGAGACCAAACTTTCCCATTTATGGGACCATTCAGCCACAGTGAGTAGAGGACATCTCTAGGCAAGTGTTCCACTAGAAATTGGTGCAGTCCCCAAGGCTTAGTCTTTCCATTCTGATGCCATTTTGTTGACTCGGACATAAAAATAAAAGCTTTGATTTCCTTTATGCCTCTCATTTTATGCTAGGAACAAACAGTATCTTGGGAAATTAGAGTTACAGAGACAGAGCAGAGTCACTCTCACTGTCAGATAAAGGGGCCCCTGTTCTGATTTCCGTCAGTTGCAAGGGATGACGTGAAGCTGCCACTGAGTACAAGGGCCTGGCCAGAAAGAACAATGACTGGGAAGGTGCCAAAGTCTTGGGAAAAAAAAGAAAACTAAGTCCCCAGAGAGAAAGCATAGCTACCCCAGTGGGTACTGTCCTCCCTTCGTGCCTGTTACTCTCTCCTCCCTCCAGATGTCACCTCTGAGAAGGAGGATTGGGATCAAGCTGAGACACGGTAAGGTAGGTGATAGCACAGACTCTTCTGAGACAACTGACTTGGTTGTTGGGCCTCCCTCTATGTCACTAGTTCTAGAACCTAAATAAGACTGGAAGGCTAGGAAAATGGGGCAGCAACTCTACGACCTTTATTAGAGGGAGCACTCCACAGTGTCAGCTTTATTAGAGGGAGCACTCCACACTTCAGCTTTATTAAAGGGAGCACTCCACACTTCAGCTTTATTAGAGGGAGCATGCCACAGTGTCGGGGATCACTCCACGTATCGGCTTTATTAAAGGGAGCACTCCACATGTCAGCTTTATTAGAGGGAGGACTCCACTGTGTCAGCTTTGCCCCACCCCCACCTCTCTTCTCCATTTCAGTTTTTTATTTTACTTTTATTTGTGTATGTGTATGATGTGTATGTACATATGTATGTGTGTATGCTCATGTATATGAGTGCAGGTGACGTGTGTGGCAGTCAGAGGACAGTATGTATGTCTTTGCCATCTACCTTATTTGATTTTTTTGTTGTTTGTTGCCGTGTCAACCAGGATGGCTGACCTCTGAGCTTCCAAGGAGTCTACCTGGCATCTTACCACAGGAGCACTGCAATCATAGACATGTGCTATAACACCAGCTTTCACATGGGCCCTGAGTGTTTGAACTTGTTTCTCCCGTCCAGCCCTGTTTCTCCTTTCTCTCTCCACTCTTTCCGTTGTCTTTTTTCTGTCTCTTCCTCAGTTTGGCTATGTACATTTTCAGCTTCTCCTCCCAGACTCCCTTCATACAGGAGAGCTCTTCTTTTCTCTTCTCTTTCTCATTTGTTTCTCCGCCTCACCTAGTAGCAGGAGTTCTTGCTTTCTCTCTGAGAAACTTGAAGAGATGGGATGTCTCAGGCTTCTCAGGGGCACATGGGGGCAGGGGCCAGGCCACATTGAGAAGGAAATATGAATTGGCCCATGAGAGCATAAAATAGCAAAGACAAATGGAATGCAGTATTGACTGTGTTCTGTGACTCACTACCTCAGGGGAGGAATCTGGGAGAGTGACGTCATTGCTAGAGCTGTGGTGACACTGGCACTGAGTGCCCTGAGACGTCTTACCTTGCTAGCTTCTTCATGCCTCCCCAATACAGGGTAGGCTGGTGACGTTTAGAATGACGCACTCTCCTTAGATGGAGGCCTTTCTTCCCACACCCTCACCTCCACCTCCTCTGATGGATGCACTAATGTGCAGTGGGCATTCACAATCTCCTATGATTGCACACTTCTTTCTTTTAATATATCTTTTGTTATTAAACTTTTTCATGCATCATACATCATTTCTCAATCCAATTTAGAGTCATTTCCCTTTCCATACCCCCCACCCCACCTGAGTTCATGCACTCTGCCATACATGTCTTGCATCTTTTTCTGAGTCTTTCCAGAGTTTTTTCAAAGCAGAGGCTTATTGGGGAGAACTTCCCTGTTTCAGTTGTTTTTTTCCAGTTCTTTTGTTGTTGTTCTCTCCAACTTGTACTGCATATATATATATATATATATATATATATACAAATACAAAATATTATACATACATACATACACATATCACCTGAATTGGGGGATTTTTTTTTTTTTTTTTTTGGCTAAAAGATCTCATGTTTCCTTCAAGGAATTGTTTAACGTCCTCCCCTGGCAAGCCCAAACAACCATCAGTTCTGCCTTTGTGCTCCACACTGTGTTTTTTTCCCTTCCCATTGGTCACCCAAATGAGGTCCAGTAAGCACCATGTCTGCCTTGATCTTCCTGTCTGTTCTCCATGATAGTAGCCTGGGGTAGTCCAACAATGGCAGTCTATACTCTGAAGAGGCTGAAACCCCAGTAGTGCTCCGTCCACAAGTGGATGTCTCAGCAGTCCCCATCTGGCACGAAGGTTTGGAGGACTCTTGGGAGACATGAGTCCTCAGTCCCTATTGGAGGGTTGAAAAAAGCTGCGTGTCTCATTCTTTGAAGAAGTTGGCAAAAGCTAGTGGCAGCCAAAAAGTAGATCACTTGCCAGGAAGAATTGAAGACAGGCAAAAACAGTGCTCTCTTTTTTTCTTTTTTTTTTGTCTTTTTACTAAGATCTCAAGTACTGATCTGAAGTACAATTTCTCAGGCCTTACTGATTATTTCTGGTTTTATATTTTCTTTTTTTTTTTTTTTTTTTGTCTTTCCGAGACAGGGTCTCCCTGTAGCCCCAGCTGCCCTGGAACTCGCTCTGTAGACCAAGCTGGCCTTGAACTCACAAAGATCTGCCTGCCTCTGCCTCCCGAGTGCTAGGATTAAAGGCGTGCGCCACCATGCCTGGCTCTCGTTATACTTTTCTTTTGGATGATTAAGACCACACTATTAGCCCAGATTAACCAAGGGGTTTTTTTTCTCAAGGTCAGTTGAGGATCTGGTCCTTAGTGGTCACTCGGGGATTTTTTTGGAGGGGGGAGACCCTGGCACCTTGTATGTACACTTCTCATATGTGTGTCCAGCTCGTGTGTATGCCAGCACAGTCATACAGACACAGACACACAGACAGACAGACACACACACACACACACACACTCCCACCTGCCATCTGCTTCTGACGCTCAGGAGAATCATATAAATGAGGGCTCTGGCTAGTGCGAGGGGACTGGAAGGTAATTATCCCTTCATAGGAGGAGAACCCTGTGTGCTTCTGTCTGCTGACATCTTGATGCCATGTGCCTCATGATTAAGGGGACACTCTTTTGAGCTCAAGGGAGCCCAATACTGGGGTGGCCATGTGAGTGCTTGAGAATGCATTTTCGATTTTGTAATCAGAGGGAAAGTGGGATGGGAAGGGTAGAGACACAGGGACATGGGGAGAAGGATAATGTGAGCAAGGCCGGAGTCTTTAGAAACTGACTCCAAGACGAATGTCACACTCATCTCCTGGAATACAGCTTTCTTTCTATATCTAGGGAAAAAAGAAACTTTCCTCTCACTTCTTTTCTTTTTGTCTTTTTTTGAGACAGAGTCTCCCTGTAGCCCCAGCTGGCCTGGAACTCGCTCTGTAGACCAGGCTGGCCTTGAACTCACAGAGATCCGGCTGCCTCTGCCTCCTGAGTGCTGAGATTAAAGGTGTGTACTCCTCTCACTTCTTAAGTGTCGGGAATACAGCTTTAACTAGAATGAAGGAGGGATTTCCAAACACGAGTGTTAATATTAATTTATATAAATAACATGCAAATTTATTGAAAGCAAAAATAACTAACTGATGAGTCTTGAAAATGAAGTTAGCTTGAGGTAAAGCCACTGGAAGAGCCGAGCATAGTAACGGGGTGACCTTAGGAGTCTGGGCAAAGGATGAAGCTTCCTCCTGTCCTCTGGAAATCCTGGTCTACTATGGCTGGTGGAAATGCTTTCTTTTGGCTATCAGCAGCCAACTGACAAACCTATCACATGCCCACCTGGCATAGTGGCAGAGGTTGATTTTCCAAGAAACTGATAAAGCTTAAGCTTTGACACTTACTTGCACGGGCCCTTGCCAAAGCCTGAACTTAATTTTGTGTTCATAATCTTGAGTTCCTTTTCTTTCAATGTGTTTCTTCAATTGTATAAGTTTTCAGCCCCCACAGAATGGAATCCATGTCTATCCTCTTCTTTTTTTCTCTTTTTTAAAAATTTTATTTATTTTTGGTATGTGTATAAATGTACTGTCTGCATGCAGGTCTGTGCACCCATGTCGTGCAATGCCGCGGAGGTCAGAAGAGGGTGTCGGATTCCCCTGGAACTGGAGTTCTCCTGGAATTGGAGTTACAGACGGTTCTCAGCTGCCATGTGGGTGCTGGGGACCGAACCCAGGTCCTCTGCAAGAGCAGTCGGCACTCCCAACCGCTAGGCCATCTCTCCAGCCTCTTCTTTTTTTTTTTAGGGGGTTTTATTTTCAGACATGGTATCCCTGTAGCCCCAGCTGGCCTAGAACACTCTATGTAGACCAACCTGGCCTTGATCTCACCGAAATCCACCTGCCTCTGCCTCCCGAGTGCTGGAATTAAAGGCATGTGCCACCACCTCTAACTTGTTGGGTTTTTTTGTTTTTTGAGACAGAGTCTTGCTGTGTAACCCTGGCTGGCTATGTATACAAGGTTAGTCTCAAACTTGTCACAATCCTCTTGCCTCTGCCTCCTGGGTGCTGAGATCTCAGGTGTGTGCTATCATGCCTGGCTGAGCTGTCTGTCTTTAACTTAATTAGTATCTTTCTCTGAAATCACTTGTTTCAATCAGAGGTGTATCCATGCACAGCTTTTATTCTGGAGTAGAAGAGGACCCCAGGACCTCCTCACCTGCCTCACATTTCTCAGCCTCACCTGAGGCTGGTGGAGGAGGATGAAGGTAGCTACTGTATTGGTCTCTTGCCCAAACTCTGAGGATCCTAGAGAAACAAGTATCAGAAAAGAAACAAGAGGGGGCCTGCAAATGGCTCAGGAGGGAAAGGTGCCTGCCACCAACCCTAATGATCTAAATTCAATTCCTGGGACCCATATGGTGAAAGAAGAGCACGGACTCCTAAGCATACCCCCACACATACACAATCATTCAATCAACTGATCAATAAATGTAATACATTTTTTAATTATTATTTTTTTATTTTTTATTTTTTTGTCTTTTTGAGATATGGTTTCCCTTTAGTCCCAGCTGGCCTGGAACTCACTCTGTAGACCAGGCTGGCTTTGAACTCACAGAGATCCACCTGCCTCTGGCTCCCGAGTGCTGGGTTTAAAGGCAGGCATCACCACGCCCAGTGTAATACATTTTTCATTGTTGTTGTTGGTGTTTCGAGACAGGGTCTCCCTGTAGCCTCAGCTGTCCTGGAACTCACTCTGTAGACCAGGCTGGCCTTGAACTCACAGAGATCCTCCTGCCTCTGCCTCCAAAATGCTAGGATTAAAGGCGTGCGCCACCACGCTCAGCTAATACATTTTTTTAAAGAAATAATATGAGTGCTGGGTGTGGTGCCACATGTCTTTAATCCCAGAACTTGGGAAGCAGAGGCAGGTGGACCTCTGTGAGATCAAGGCCATTCTGGTCTACATAGAGCATTCTGGGCCAGCCAGGGCTACAGAGTCAGACCCTGTCTCAAAACAAGAACAAAAAAAAAAAGAAAAAGAAAAGAAATAATAGGGCTAGGACTGAGAGTGGTGGTACACCTCTTTATTTATTTATTATTTATTTGAGATAGAGTCTCCCTATAGCCTCAGCTGGCCTGGAACTCACTCTGTAGACCAGGCTGGCCTTGGACTCACAGAGATCCTGCTGCCTCTGCCTCCCTAGTGCTAGGATTAAAGGCATGCACCACCATGCCCGGCTTAAAGACTGTTCTTAACTGCCATGTGGGTGCTGGAAATTGAACCCAGGTCCTCTGCAAGAGCAGTCAGTGCTCTCCAGCCCAGGTACACCTCTTTAATCCCAGTGATCAAGAGGTAGAAACAGGCATGGTAGCACACGCCTTTAATCCCAGCACTCTGGAGGCAGAGGCAGGTGGATCTCTGTAAGTTCAAGGCCAGCCTGATCTACATAGTGAGTTCCAGGCCAGCTGGGGCTACAGGGAGACCCTGTCTCAAAAGACCAGAAAAAAAAAAAAAGAGGTAGAAACAGGTGAATCTCTGTGAGTTCTTAAGACCAGTATTGTCTACATAGTAAGTTTGAGGCCAGTCAACGATACATAGTGAGATCTGGTCTCAAAAAAAAAACAACTCAGGTGTGGTGACACATGCCTTAAATCCCAGCACTCAGGAAGCAAAAGCCAGCATATCCCTTGAGTTCGAGGCCAGCCTGGTCTACACGGTGAGTTCCAGGCCAGCTTGGGCTGGGGGGGGGGGATAAATAAATAAATAAATAGGAAGGAAGGAAGGAAGGAAGGAAGGAAGGAAAGAAAGAAAGAAAGAAAGAAAGAAAGAAAGAAAGAAAGAAAGAAAGAAAGAAAGAAAGAAAGAAAGAGGCTAGAGAGATGGCTCAGTAGTTATAAGTACTTGCTGCTCTTACAGAAGACCTGAATTTGATTCCCAGCACCCACATCAGACTCACAGCTGCCTGTACCTCCAGTTCCAGAAGATCTGCCACTGTCTCATGGCTTGTACAGGCATGTGCACACAAGTGGTACACACAGACAAGCAAGCACACACATACATATAAACTGAGAATTTTTTTAATAAAAAAGAAAGAATAGGGTAAAGTATAGCTTGTCTACATACTTGTGTCATACTCAAGGTCCTAAGTTAGAGCCCAGCACAAAAACAATAAGAATACCAATGAGGGCTGAAGAGAGCGCTCAGTGGTTAAGAGCACTGATTGCTCTTGCAGAGGATCTAGGTTTGGTTCCCACCACCCATTTGGTGGCTGACAACCATAGGTAGCTCCAGTTCCAGAAGATCTGATGCTTTCCTCTGGCTTCCGCAAGCATTATACAACATAGGCACACGTATATACATGTAGGCAAAACACTCATATACATAAAATATAAATAAATAAGAGAAAGAAAATGGAAAAAGAATACCAATGAGGAACTGGAAAGATGGCTTAGCGGTTAAGGGCACTGGCTGCTCTTCCAGAGGACCCAGGTGTTCCCAGCACTCACATGGCAGCTCACACCAGTTAACTTCAGTCCCAGGGGATCTGATACTCCTTCTGGCCTCTGCAGACACCAGGTATGCACACGGTACGCTCACATACATATAGATAAAGTACTCATACACAAAATAAAAATAAATTTTTATACTAGCCGGGCGAGGTGGCACACGCCTTTAATCCTAGCACTCGGGAGGCAGAGGCAGGCGGATCTTTGTGAGTTCAAGGCTAGCCTGGTCTACAGTGTGAGTTCCAGGACAG
>VZQC01011344.1:3611502-3634286 GCA_009823505.1 Rhizomys pruinosus | reverse complement strand
AGGGCTATGACTTAGCATCTGCCTAGAGAGCATAAAGGCCCTAGGTTCTTCTCAGCACTATAAAAAGCAAAAACAAAAGAAAGCCTTGGAAACTGAAATTTTCCAACAATGGAATGTCCTTTAGTCTTCACAGCAACCCAAGGATAATGTTGGGAAAACAAGTATTATGGAGATTTACTCCAAATAAGGGAATGGAGGACCAGAGAGAACAGTTCTAGGTAGTAATACTGTGGCCCTCATTTTAGAGATGGGGAAAATAAGCCAGGCGTGGTGGCGCACGCCTTTAATCCTAGCACTTGGGAGGCAGAGGCAGGCGGGATCTTTGTGAGTTCCAGGACAGCCTAGACTACATGACTGCCTCAAAAAACCCACCACTGGGCTGGAGAGATGGCCTAGCGGTTAAGAGCACCGACCGCTCTTGCAGAGGACCCAGGTTTGATCCCCAGCACCCACATGGCAGCTGAGAACCATCTGAAACTCCAATTCCAGGAGAACTCCAGCTCCAGGGGAATCCGACACCCACTTCTGACCTCCGCGGCATTGCACGACATGGGTGCACAGACTTGCATGCAGACAGTACATTTGTACACATACAGAAATAAATAAAAATTAATAAAAAAATTAAAAAAAAAAAACCACCACTCCTGGAATTCGCCAACAATTTAGATTAAAATTAGTCAGAGGTGGATTTAGAAATATTACCATGGCAACAATTTAAAGAATGATTGATTAGGGGAACGGTGAGCTAGACGGAGACCAATGAGGAGATGGTGACAAAAATACAGGTAACAGTTGATGAGGAGGGCAGGAAGTCCATCTGTGTGGTAGGCATTTGCCTAACATACACAGAGTTCTGGGTTTGCTCCTTAGCTCCACAATGGAAATAGAAAGTGACAAGGCCCTAATGAACACAGGCAGTGGCTACGATGCGAAGGAAGAGATGCTGGAAGGGTGAGGAATGGAGGACAGGGACAATCGCCTGCAAAGGACACAGCCTCATTCGGAGCCCAGTGGAAGAAGGGAGTAGAGAGTGGGAAATGCTGAGACTGGACGGGAGGGATGAACAGTGAGGCTTGTAGCATGCGCAGCCCTGGAAGCCGCCAGAATTATTAGCATCCCTACTCTCTCTCTGACTCTCTGGGTCCCCGGTCTGTCAATCTAGTTCCCCCCAGGTTGTGTGTGTGTGTGTGTGTGTGTGTGTGTATGTGTGTGTCCAGAAGTGTGGCCGCCAGGGCTCTGGGGCCACATCACAAGGAAGCGAGCTACAGGGAACATCAGGGAAGTGTGATTTAGAGTCTCATTCTCACTGCCCTTCACTGTGCTGCAAGGACAGTTCAATGTAATGTATAATTACCACCGCCCCACAAGGCTGCACTGTACACAGTGCTCCCCACGTCCCTCCCGCTCCCTCCTGCCTGCCTTCAGACTATAAATCAGTTTTCAATCCCGAGTGCTAGCTGTAAATGTTCAAGCTCAAGATCCTCACCTCATACTCCTGCGTCCCTGGAGGGTAGTTCAGGCTCCCAGTGGCCCCTTCCCCCAGTCCTGATTCTGATTTACTCTTGTCCCCTTGTGCCCTCAGGGTGGGAAGGACATGGGGGAAGCTGGACTGGGTCTGGGGGCTCTGAGGCCATGCTTGGGGCAGCGGTGGGGGTAAGTGCCTCTGGGTCTACTTGGCCAAGTCGGGCCTAAATGTCCCAGCAAGTAGGGCTGTGGCAATGTTCCAGCTAGGCTGAAAGACACTGAAACTGACCCCTTCCCCAAATGGTAACCTTTTCCCAGCCCTGCCAGAGAACACAAAGGGCAACTTCCCTGAAGAATTTCCATGCATTCATCCGGAAATGAGGAGGCATGGGCCATGGATCTCCCCTGAGCTGGGATGGATAAGTTCATAGTACACTTTGGAGGTAACAAAATGACGAATTAAGAAAAGAATTCTTTGTTTGTTTGCTTTGTTTTCAACAGAATCCCATGTAGCCTAGGCTGGCCTCAAACTTACTGTGTAGCTAGGGATGACCTTGGACTTCCAATCCTCCTGTATCCATTTCCTGATTGCTAGGAGTACAGACATTCACTATTATGTTCAGTGTATTTGGTGCTGGGGATCAAACCCAGAGCTCTAGGCAAACACTGTACTCACTGAGCTGTCCCCAACCCCAAGACGGGGATTCTTGATTCATACCTAGCAGGCCCCTTGAGGACAGCTTATCTTTAAACACAAGTTGACTGCTTTCCTTTTCTTCCTGTCTCCTATGTAGTATGACTACCAACCAAAGCCCTGTCAGTGATCTACCTGCACCAGTGGTACCCTCAGACACATCCTTCTGTTGAATGGAAATGGAGTCAAACCTTTCCCTCTCCCCATTAAACTTCACCATAACAGTTCCTCCTCTCCTAGAATAACACAGATCCCCTCCCGTGGCTCGCCAAGCTTGAGTCTTCCCAGCTTAACCTTACCAACCTCATCTTTCCCACTCTTCCCTTTATCACCTCAGTAGGCACTCTGCAGTCTGGTTCTCCACCATATCTGCCACAGGACCTTTGTTCTAGCAGTTCCCAAAGCCTGAAATGCTCTCACCCTGGCTTCCAACATTCTCAATCTGAAGAAGGTCCCCCCAGTCCTGACCTATTTGCTGTCTATTAATAGTACCCTGTTATAATTTTAGCCAGGTGTGGTGGCACACGCCTTTAATCCCAGCACGCAGAGGCAGGTGGATCTCTGTGAGTTCAAGGCCAGCCTGGTCTACAGAGCGAGCTCCAGGCCAGCTGGGACTAAAGGGAGACCCTGTCTCAAAAAAAAAAGAAATTTTGTTATAATTGTTGTAATTTTTATAATTTTGAATTCTGCATTATTATCTGATTTCCTATTTTTTCTCGTTTTCTAATTATTTTTTATTTTTTTATATGTATGAGTGTATTGCCTGCATATGTGTAAGTGCATGCAGTGACCATAGAAGACAGAAGGTGTCGGATCCCCTGGAACTGGAGTTACAGACAGTTGTTAGCCATCATGTGGGTGCTGGGAATTGAACCCAGGTCCTCTTCAAGAGCAGCCAGTGCCCTTAACCACTGATCCATCTCTCCAACCTACTCCTGTTTTTATTCTTCAGGCTTTCATCTATAGACTGGAACATTCATGAGGGCAAGGACAACCATATTAGTTTATTTACTACTATATTCTAGGTACTCAGCCTTATAGACACTGGGTGTTAATACTCTGAATGAACTAGGTATGTGTAGGGTGGCTGCCGAGAGTCTTACAAGCAGAGGGTAACTCCTTAGCAAATTCTCCCTCCCCCAAGCTGACCCTCCTGGGGAGCTCTGAGGGTCTCTACAGCTTCAGCTCCCTTTCCTCTCCTTTAGGAAAACTTCGCCTGGCTCTCCTGGCTGTCCCTGGAGCTGCCCTCCTGGGGACTGGCAGTCGGTAGCTAGTGCTAACCACCTCTCACTCCCCCATCATGTTCCTTGTGTGGACGTCAGGTTGGTACTGCGGAGGAAGTGCCTCGCATCCGTGAGAAAAAGCAAGTGAATTGAAAGCACCTTTTGAATAAGCAGCTTGCACTGAAGAAGCTCCTCTAATCCCTAAATGGCTTTGCTGACAGCAAGAAGCTTCCTGGTGGGGAGAGAAGGGTGGGAAGTAGGGACACATTTGTCAGGAACCAACTCAGCAGTGCCCTTGTCCCTATGCTTTTGGATTCAGGACATGCTCCTTCTGGCTAATGGAATTCGGAGATTTCCAACTTGGCCTGCATATTCCACTCCCTTCCCACCAGCATCCCCAGAGCCCAGGAGCCTGACCCCTGCGTGTGCTGGAAGCTGAGGCTCCTTGAACGTGCAGTGCGGGCTCAATAGGGAATGAATCCCTGATGGGAAGAAACGGATTGTGCCTATTGTGGTGGAGCTCTGGTGGTGACGTGAAAACACCCTTGTGCCCTGTATAAAAGATGTTTGGATCTGCATGCTGGCAGGTTTTGTCCAATTAGACACATCCTCGGAACAAATACCATTGTGTTGTGTGCCTGTGACCACCCTATGTCCCCTCCATTCATTGGTCCTGCTTGCAGATAATGAGAGGTTGGCCTCAGCTAGAGTCATGCTTTTTCAAAGACAGGTGACTTTTTTTTTTTTTTTGACAGGTGACTTTTTTCAGAATAATAATGAGCTGATGACACAGTGAGACCCCTGGGCTCTGGCAAGAAGCCAGAAAAAGAACAATTAGAAACAAAGTGGAGGCTGAAAGGGCTTCGAGGCTCAAGAACCGCGTCTCCCAGAAATCCCATTCCAGCTCTGCTCAGACTCTAGAGGACCAGGGGCAGTCGCATGGAGATGAAGGCAGGCGTGTGGGGTATTAGCCATCTCCCTGCCCCCTTCCTGTACCTGCATTCTGTGCCTCCCTCCCTCTCCCTCCCTCTCTCTCTCTCTCTCTCTCTCTCTCTCTCTCTCTCCCCTTTCTTCCCACAGAAACATCCTCTCCTCCTGAACCTTCCATGCCCCCTCCCCCACACCGTCCTGTGCCTTAGAAGCTGTGCAGTTAAAGCTGGCTATTCTCTCTATCTAGTCTCCCGTCTACTAGCACTGAACCACTGAACCAAAGCCAGTTCCTGCCCAGAGATGGAGGGAGGGGGTTCCTCAGTTTCAGTAACAGAATTCTGAGTAGAGGGATACGCAGTAACTGGCACAGGCCTTGGAACATCATACACTGGGAAGCTATAAACTGGAAAGCTGTCCCTTGGGCACAAAACCTGTCAAGGCTAATTGGTCACAATATTGGTTTTTCTTCTTCTTTTTCACTGCTAGGGATGAAAACCAGGGAGTGGCTGCTTCTGCTTCTTTTAAAGTGTGTGTGTGTGTGTGTGTGTGTGTGTGTGTATGTGTGTGATGTGAGTACACGTATGTGTGAGTGTACTCACCCATGCCTACATGTATGAGACAAGAAGTGATGTCAGAAGTCTCTCAATTGTTTTTCTACCCGATTTGAGACAGGGTCTTTCACTGAAGCAGGAGCTTGCTGTTTTGACTATATTGACAGTTCATGCATCCACCTATCTCCACCTCCCCAGAACTGCGTCTCCAGACCTACACTACCATGCCCAGTTTTGACGTGGGTACTGTGGATCTCAACTCAGTTCTTCGTGCGTGCACAGCAGGCACTTTACCCACTAAGCCATCTCCCAGCCCTAGCACCTCTTGTAAGCTAAGCAATTGCTCTACCACTGAGCTGCACCCCAGGTTGGCCCCAGTATCCTTTCCTAATGGATTTAGGTAAGTTGTCCCTGGGGAAAGGACAAGAGATTTCAGCTTAGGAATCATCCTCAGTAGAAGGGCTTGGGATGGCATAAATCAGGAACCTCTGTCATTGGTCAGAGGTAATTAGTGATAACTAAGGTTTCAAGATCCTCTGTTACTGGGCTGGTGGCGCAACGTCTTTGATCCCAGCAGAGGCAGGCAGATCTCTGTGAGTTCAAGGCTAGCCTGGTCTACAGAGTGAGCTCCAGGCAGGCTGGGACTAAAGGGAGACCCTGTCTCAAAAAGACAAAAAGCCAGGCATGGTGGTGCACGCCTTTAATCCTAGCACTCAGGAGGCAGAGGCAGGTGGATCTTTGTAAGTTCAACGCCAGCCTGGTCTACAGAGTGAGTTCCAGGACAGCTGGGGCTACAGGGAGACCCTGTCTCGAAAAAGACAAAAAAAAAAAAAAGCAAGTAAGATGCACACCAGCATATGTCCCTCTCTGCTTCCTGACTGTGCATGAAACAACTATCATTCCTTTCCTCTCATAATGGACTACATTCCCTGAAACTTTGAACCAAAATGAACCCTTCCTTCCTTAAGTTGATTTTATCACACGGCAATAGAAAAATAACTAATACAAGTGGCAAGCAGGCGTGAAGCCGGTCAGCTCAAGGACCAAGGCGGCAGGCACCAGGAACAGGGGCCCCACAGGGACTTCCTTCCCCTAGCCCACTCACAAAAATGTCTTTCCTCTGAAGCCTGTGGAGAGAGGGGAGTCTTCCTCTGTCCTAGGCAGGCCTACTAACATTTTGCTCAAGTCTGCAAATATATGCTTTGCTAGTCTTGGAAATGAAATTGTGTTCAACATTTGTATAGCGTTTTCCCGCCACCTGGCCCTCTACAGACATTAGCTAATTAAACGGAGGAGACAGAGGAGGAAAAGGAAGAGGAGGGAGGAAGAAAGGGATTTGGTCGATGCAGGGAGGGCCTGCAGGCTTCTGATCTGGGTAGCTCTCACTCCAGCCTTCTTTCCTGAAGATAAGATCTACTCTAAGAGGAAGGAACTCCTGGGGGGTTGGCCCCAGAGTCAGAAAGTGGGTGGAGGAGGGACCCGGGTACTACATTGAGTAGGAAAAAGTCTTTGTAGGGCCAGCTGCCCCATAGCCCATCCTCAGCAACTGGGCTCAGTCCACAAATGGGCCAGCTGCTTTTGCCCCTTTTTGGAGGAGGAGGTGAGGGAAACAGTAACCGTAGCCAAGGGCAAACTGCAGCCAGTTGTCAAAACTCCTTCCCAGGGACTAGCGGGAGCCAGGCATACAGTTTAGCCCAAGAACCAGAGCCAACCCTTCCCTTTCTCTGTAAGTCACAATACTGGATAGTAGCTGATGGCATGGAGAAAGACAAGGAATCCCTGTCCCCTCGAGTCCATGACAGTTGGTGGGAAGCCATCACCTGTGCCTGTGAAATGTCTGTATTTCCCTCTCCATCTATCCTCGTTGTTTCTGTCTCTGCCAGTGATGAGGTAGTCCGTGGAACTGCACTTCCTCAGGCAGCAAGTCATTGCCCTCCTGGGGAAGGGAGAGAGGGAGAGAGAGATTGAAGAGAGAGAGAGAGAGAGAGAGAGAGAGAGAGAGAGAGAGAGAGAGCGCACCAAGGCTAGTCATGAAGACTGAAGTATGGAGAAAAGAAGCCAGAAGCCATATTTTGAATTGAGACTGTGGGAAAAGAAGAAGGCTGAGAGGGAAAAGGAAACGGCTCCGTAGGGCGTTGGCCAAGTCAAAGATTGATTTCTCACCAGAACACAGCCGGCTGCCTCTTGTAGGATTCCCCTAGGAGGAGACAGCAGCCCAAGTCCCTGGAAAGACAGCCCTGCCTGCTGGCCCTGCGGCCTGCTCTCCCTGTCCTTGCCTCACAGTACGGAGCGCAGTATGGGAGCACAGCAGGGGAGGCCAAGAGCCAGGCAGGACACCTTCTCTTTCCAGATTCCATCAGAGGGACTGGAAGGTGGAGACTGGCTCTCCTGGCAGGGTGAGAACCACAGGCTTGGCTGCCCCTTGCCATCTGTCTGAAAGTCAGCAATTCTGGAGGTCCTGCCAAGTCCAGCAGAGGAGGGCCTGACCTCCCCTCACCATAATTATCTGTTTTATATAAAAAAAACAGGCACTGAACTTCATAAAGCCAATTAAAACTGTGGGCCAGGGCATGGGAGCAAGCAGGAGTCCTGCGGCCCCGGGTAGGTGACGCTGGGAGCCAGCTCAAGGACAGAGCTGTGAACAAGGCTCTTTCCTCCCAGGCTCAACAAAATGCATTCCCCACCCCCCACCCCCCACCCCCCACCCCCACAGGGGGAAAAAAAAAACCTACTGCAAATGCAGGAGAAAACACTGAGACCAAACCCAGGGAAGAGCTGGCTGGCGGACAGCAGCAGCGAGCAGTGAGCACAGAGAGGCTCCTTCCCTTTTGTGACCAACAGTGTAACAGAGCCTGGTTCCTTCCCCCACATCCCTCTCTGGTTCCACAAAACCTCAAGCGCTTCCATCAAGTTGCCAAGGCAACTGCAGCTCTGCAAAATTCACAGTGTTGCTGGGAGAGAGCAGAGACGACAGAAATCCCAGACAGGATGTCAGGGTCCGGGGGCATGTCTGAGGGTCCCAGACAGGATGTCAGGGTCGGGGGGCATGTCTGAGGGTCCCAGACAGGATGTCAGGGTCCGGGGGCATGTCTGAGGGTGAACCAGGAGACAGGGCTACAAACCCCTCCCTGCTCAGCCTGTTTCAGGCTCTGTGTTCAGGCGGTAGGAGTGAGAAGACAGCAATGATGCCTTCCTCCCTGGGGATGGCTTGGCAGGGGGCACAGCCTCCTGTGCAGCAGACACTCCGTTCTTGGCCCAGCCATGGCCAGGGGCTAAGAGGACTTTTTTTTTTTTTTTGGTATTTTTGAGGGTCTCCCTTTAAGTCCCAGATGCCCTGGAGCTCACTCTGTAGACCAGGCTGGCCTTGAACTCACAGAGATCTGCCTGCCTCTGCTTCCCAAGTGCTGGGATTAAAGGCCTACACCACCACACCCAGTGTCAGTCTATTTTCTTAATAAATGGAAATAATATGATGATTTCTAGGATTTAATAATACTATACATATCATATGTTTGCAAAGGCCTGACATGGTAAGTAGGGGTTTTTTTAGATTTTTAAAAACTTTTTATTTATTTTTTATGTGTATGAGTGTGCTGTCTGCATGTAGGTTGGTGCACCCGTGTCATGCAATGCCTCGGGGGTCAGAAGAGGGTGTCGGATTCCCCTGGAACTGGAGTTAAAGATGGTTCTTAGCTGCCATGTGGGTGCTGGGAATGGAACCTGGGTCCTCTGCAAGAGCAGTCGGTGCTCTTAACCGCTAGGCCATCTCTCCAGCCCCTTTTTTAGATTTTTGTATGTTTGTTTGAAACAAGGTCTCCCTATATCCCCAGCTGGTCTGACTCTTAATATGTAGACCAGGTTGGCCTTGATCTCAAAGATCCACCTTCCTGGATGCTGGGATTAAAGTTGTGTACCACCAATCCTGGCTGATTTTTATTAGCACTGTATACTTCACTTGCTCATTTTTTTTTTTTTTTTTTTTTGGTCTGTTTGGAAGACAGGGTCTCCCTGTAGTCCCAGCTGTCCTGGAACTCTGTAGACCAGGCTGGCCTTGAACTCACAAAGATCCGCCTGCCTCTGCCTCCCAAGTGCTAGGATTAAAGGTGTGTGCCACCACGCCCAGCTTCACTTGTTCATTTTTAAAACAGGAATCATCATTAGACCTAATTCAATAGTGGCTTATAGAATCTATGAAAACGAGAAAGCATATTTAGACTCATACTTAGCCTCAGTAAAGAAGAGCCACCCCTGCCCCTCCCCTGCATTGTTTGTTGGTCCATACCTGTAGTCCCAGCCTGGGTGGGGGTGGGGGGGTTGGGAGAAAAGGAAGCTTGTGAATCTGAGGCTAGCCTAGGTTATAAAGACTGTATTTCAAAACAAAAAAAGCAGGGCATGGTAGTGTGCACCTTTAATTTCAGCACTTGGGATGCAGAGACAGGTGAATCTTTTTAAGTTTGAGGCCACCCTGGTCTACATAGCAAGTTCTGGGCCAGCCAGGGCTACATAGTGAGATCCTTTTTTTTTAAAGCCGTGGAGAGAGATGTCACATTATGGTGGTGCCTGAATAAAGACAGCCTGATCCCATGGTGTTGGTTAAAACCAGGAGTGACCCACATGGCGGCTGAGAACCGTCTGAAGCTCCAATTCCAGGAGAACTCCAGTTCCAGGGGAATCCGAGACCCTCTTCTGAACTCCATGGCGTTGCACGACACGGGTGCACAGACTTGCATGCAGACAGTACATTCATACACATACAGAAATAAAAAAAAATTTAAAAAAAATTAAAAAAAAAAACAACCAGGAGTGAATCTGATCTATTCTGAGAACTTGTTTCAGATTTCTCTCAGAACTACTCCTCTGAACAAATGACTTGCTCTGTATTTATTGAAACAGTACATCCAACATGATATGGGAAAGGAAAAGTGAACCTTGTCTTTTTTTAAAATTATGTGTATATATGTGGCTCCATGTATGGACTTATGCAGTGTCCACGGAAACTGGAAGAAGGCATCAGATCCCCTGAAGCTGGAGCTATAGGCAGTTGTGAACTGCACAACATGGGTGTTGGAAACAGAACTCTGGTCCTTTGCAAGAACAGTAAACACTCTTTTTTTTATTTATTATTTTTTATGTGTATGAGTCTGCATGTAGGTTGGTGCACCAGTGTCGTGCAATGCTGCGGAGGTCAGAAGAGGGTGTCAGATTTCCCCTGGAACTGGAGTTAAAGACGGTTCTCAGCCGCCATATGGGTGCTGGGGATCAAACCCAGGTCCTCTGCAAGAGCAGTCGGCGCTCTTAACCACTAGGCCATCTCTCCAGCCCCCCCCCTTTTTTTTTAAATGTGTGTGAGTGTACTGTCTGCAGGTAGGTTGGTACATGCAGTGTCATGCAATGCTGCAGAGGTCAGAAGAGGGCGTTGGATTCCCCTGGAACTAGAATTAAAGACGGTTCTTAGCTGCCATATGGGTGCTGGGAATTGAACCCGGGTCCTCTGCAAGAGCAGTCACTGCTCTTAACCACTGATCCATCTCTCCAGCCCCAAGAACAGTAAGCACTCTTAACCACTGAGCCATCTCTCTAGCCCCCCCAGAACTTTTCTTATCAGAAAAAAATTTTCCCTTTCAATCACCCCACCCACTGACCCAGAACAGCAGATGCAGGGCACAGAGGACTGTGTCAATCTGAGAGAGAGAGAGAAACACCCATCTCCTCCTCCGTCAGGAAGAACCTACTGGCCAGGGCATGGGCAACAGCAACACAGATTAATCTGGAAATAATTCTGAAGAATATTGAGATATTCAGCTCCTCTAAGATGGCTCGAGGTCAACTACTGGAGACTGGCAAAGGGTCAGAAGTTACACTGTCCCAAACTAGGCTGGAGCTAGCCTTGGCTATGATATAGACACAAAGACCTGCCCCACAAACTGATCTCTCAGAGACAAAGATCAGCTTCCCCCAGCCCATGGAGTCCATGACAGGTTAGAAAAGACAGTTTTCTCTCAAGTCTCTGTCTCTGCCTGCCAGAAAAAGATTGCTTCCAGTTCTTGAACCATCTGCCCTGCTCACCTTCAAGATTGACAGATGAACAGGCAAAATTTCCCAAGCCAAGGCCAAGACATCCACCTTGAAGCCTCTCCTGGGGTGACTCAGGAGCTCCCCCTGTTGTTTGTCTTGGATGAAGCAGGCTGGAGGTGGGAAAGGAAGGATTCTAATTGCAGTGCCCCAATTCAGCCTGTCAGAAAGATCCTGACTACCGGAGGAATGTGAACCTGAGCTTGGCCAGAGGATGCCTAGGCAGTTACACCCCAGGACCTGTGCTGTGTGGCTTCTAGGCATAGGCAAAGAGCTCTAAGTTGGGGTGTCCAGTCGCAGATGCCCCCAGTTTCAGGAGAAAAGGCATGTTCCACATGACAAAAGCAACCTCCTTCTCTGAGCTTAGGAGAGCAGAAGCTGAGACACACTCAAAGTCACCTCCGAGCTCTGAATATGGGCCCTGAGTAAAGGAGCACATCCTGGCCTACCAGTAACTCACCGGGGGCCTATGGGACATTTTACATTTACCACTGGCAGAAGGGCTATTTCCAGAAGGGTTTCCAGCTCCTTGTCTGTAAGCACGGGAGAGAACCACAGATTCCTAGGTCTTTAGTTCTTACATTCCCCCAGCTTATGGGATTCTACAGTTCATCCCCAGAGCTGCCTTCTCTATAGGACTATGCATGCCTCCCTACCCTCCTCTTCCCCTTCCCTAGTTCCTGTTCTTTCTACGATCTGATTTAAATCCATCTTGCTACATGGTAAATAATGGCAGCTGGAAGGGAGGCTCTTCTTTCCAACATACCCGTTTCCAAGATCAGGGAGGAAGGGAAAAAGAAGAGATGGTGAGAAACTAGTTAGATAAAGCTCAGGACCAAAGCAATAAACCCATGGAGAAGTCAGGAACAGGCTTCCACAGTGTCGCTAGGCATTCTCCCACTCAGCGTTTTGGAGCTGCGTGTGTGCTCACACTAAATGTCGGCTTGGACACACACATTACCACTTAGCCTTCGGGGAAGGCATGTGTGAGGTTGGAGGGGGCAGCACTCCTCACTTGTCTCCACCCCCACATGCAAAATTCTCTTCCTCTCCTCACATTCTCCTATCTCTGCCTCCAGGCTTCTAGCACTAGGTCTTTGTGTTTTCAAAACAACTCCTTCCATGAGTGATGAAACAGGACACACACGGGGTGGGGTGGGGGTGCTGGGGAGATGGCTAAGCAGCTAACAATGCACACTGCTCTTGCAGTGGATCCAGAGTTCCATCTCCAGCACCTACATCAGCAGGTTCACAACTCCCTGCCTGTAACTCCTGCAGCTGACCCCCCCTGCGGACCCCTGCACTCACACTCACATACCCACACTCAGACAAGCATGCATAGTCATAATTTACAGTTTTTAAAATGCAAAAGAAGTCCAGCGGTGACTACCTCCCTATAGCAACATGGTTCTCGCAAAGGACCTCCATCCCTCTCCAGAAGAGAAGAGGAAACACAAGAAGAAGTGCCTGGTGCAGAGCCCCAGTTCCTATTTCATGGACATGAAATGCCCAGAATGTTATAAAATCACCATGGTCTTTGGCCATGCAGTCTTGTGTGTTGGCCACTCCACTGTCCTGTCAGCCCACAGGTGGAAAAGCACGGCTCACAAAAGGATGCTCCTTCAGGACGAAGCAGCACTAAAAGCACCCTGAATCAAGATGAGTGAGAAACCATCTCAATAAACACATTTTGGCTTTAAAAAATGCAAAACAAACAAACAAACAAAACAGGACACGGAGCTGGAGAGATGGCCCAGCAATTAAGAGCACGTGCTGCTCTTGTAGAGACCCAGGATTGAATCCCAGTACCCACATGGTAGCTAACAAATGACAGTAACTCCAGCTCTAGGAGATCCAGAACCTTCTTCTGGCCTTTGTTGAGCATTTCATGCACATGGTACACTTACATTCATGCAGGCAAAATGCTCATCACGTAAAATTAAGAAATAAATAAAAAAAAAACAGAAAAAAAAAAAAACCCAGGACATCCGGGTTTGGAATGGGGACTAAAGTGAAAGTGGCGGACTCCCCTAATTAGGCCGCCAAACTACTCCTGCCGCCTTCATTGACTCCTGCATACTTAGTAAGGGCCCTCCCCATACTAAGCAGTGGACTGCAGAGACACACCTAATTTACACAGCAGGCGCTGGATTGGTGGTTGGGCAGAGAGGGGCTGGGGGTGCCCTTAAGCATCAGCATCCCCATAGGCATCCAAGTCAATAGCCCAGGCCTCCTTGCCCCATAATTAAAGAAACAAAAAGGAAAAGCCTTCCCAGACAATCCCTACAGCTACATTACACTCTATAGTCACCCCAAGTTCTAAAATCCCTACCCAGACTGCCCCCAGCCCTGTCCTTCCAAGACAGCCTATACTTTTCAGGTGCTAGGAAGTCGCTCCAGGATATTTTACCCTGAAAGACAGATCCACTCTTGGAATGCAAGGAGACAGTGATGAATTCGCCCACACACTGGCGACCTACTTCCATTAACTCTTATGTCCAAATAATTCCTGTAAATCACCAAGGATGAGACTGGGGAGGGGAAAACAACTCCCTGAAATCAATCTTCAGCAAGGATTACTTCTTCAAACCTGGCCAGCACCAGGCAGGACAAACACCCTTAGGGCTTCTGGAGTAAAGTAGTGGAAACTAGACCTCACCCCACCTACTACTGCCCACCCCATGCCTTCCCTGACCTAAGCATTTGTCCATTCCCCTTTGGAATGTGGAGGAACAACACATATTTGGGAACAACCACCCTGTCTTGGAGGTTTCAAGGCACTGGCTGCTCCTGGGCAGGGTAGGACAGCATCCCCATGCCCTTGGTAAGCAAGAGAGCATCTCCCGTGGTAATAGCGTGTAGTGGAAACCAGGGGACACAAGAGAAAGATCTGTTTGCAGTTGGTTTACTTATTCCTTCAAGCGGCCTTCTGAAATGATGCTAATTATTATTGTTGTCCCCCCACCACACTTTTTTAGACAGGCCTAGAATTTATAGAGATCTACCTGCCTCTGCCTCTAGTGTACTGGGATTTAAGGTGTGCAATATCACATCTGCCCATTGCCCTTTTTTTTGTCAGTACTTGAGATTGAACCCAGGACCTTGAGCATGCTAGGGAAGTACTCTACCTCTGAGGTACATTCCTGGCCCTCCCCCCCCCCTTTGAGGGAGGACAAGCCCACTATGTAGCCTTAGGTGATCTGAACTTACTATGTAGACTGACCTTGAACTCACAGATATTTGCCTACCTCTGCCTCCTAAGTGCTGGTATTAAAGGCATGCACAACCATACCTGGCCCTTTGTTTATTTTTTCTTTTTTTAAAAATTTTATTTATTTATTTATTTATTTATTTATTTATTTATTTGTATGAATGTACTGTCTGCATGTAGGTTTGTGCACCCATGTTGTGCAATGCTGCGGAGGTCAGAAGAGGGTGTCGGATTCCCCTGGAACTGGAGTTAAGACGGTTTTTAGCCACCATGTGGGTGCTGGGGATCGAACCCGGGTCCTCTGTAAGAGTGGTCGGCACTCAACCGCTAGGCCATCTCTCCAGCCCAATTTTTTCAAGGGAGATCCTGAATGCAGTCATTAACTACTACAAATACTGCAATTGAGTTTCCTACAATACATTTATTTATTTATTATTTGTCTTAAGACAGTGTCTCATTATGTAGCCAAGCTGTCCTCAAATTCTGGATTTTCCTGTGTCAGCCTCCCAAATACTGGGTTACAAGTGTGCACTACCACTCTGGGCTACTGCCCTCATTTTACAGGATCACAGAGGAGCTAACTACATTATAGCTACCAGCTAAAAAGGGACAGATCAGAGTCCAACACAGGTCTCCCACCTCCAAAGTCTGTTTTCTGGGTGATCACATCCTGGTAGGGAAGGGGGCCAGGAGCAGGTGGCATTTCCATTGCTAAGTATACCCACCTACCCTTGACTCTGGCTCATCAGCTCATCAGCTCACGCTTACTGTTGCCTCCCTTGCCCTGCTCACATGGCCCGCCACGAAGCCGGCCTCCAGCTAGAAGGTTTATACATGTTGGGGATGGGCCAGGTGGGGCCTGGAAGCAAAAAAGAGAAGATCTGGCATTTCTACAGGGCCTACAGGAATGGGGGGAAGAAATCTGGGCAGATGGGCTTGAGCTGGCTGAGCTGAAGGCTGGGGAGTGGGCAGAGGATAAGGCGCACCATGGCCGGCCTCTGCCCAGCTGGCCACCTGAGCACTGCCATTTTCCTCTGTTCTCCCCATCACTCCCCAAATTGCCTGCTTCAGATGTGATTCTTTCCAAATAGGCACCCTCCTCCCACAAGAGACTGGCATGTAAAGGGATAGCGAGGACTCATTACAGCCCCATAGCCTTTAAGCAGCAGCAGCCCGGGAATCTGGCTGCCCAGCCAGACCACAACAGGAACAGTTTGTGATGTTGTGTTGCAGCAGATTGAAGAGGGTTTCCCGTGGCTAAGACCTCAGGATGAAAAGCCAGGTTGGAAAAAGCAGGAAAGAGGAAGGCCCTGGGCTCTTGGTCAACCAGCCAGCTTGTTGGTAGCCTAGAATACTAGCTACCAACTGATTCTTCGTGCCTAGGAGAAAAGTGAGTATTATCCAGCCATGTGATTCTAATCATGATGGGATTCTGCCTCCAGCCCTGAAGTTCCCAGAAACGAGGGGAGGGTGAGCAGGTACGTGTCAGTCACTGGTACTTGGTCCCTCTAGCTTCCAAGTCTCTCAGGGAAGAAACTCACCTCCTCTTTTGAAGCGTCTTGTTGGATAGGGGTGGCGACAGTTTGTTTCTCTCCAGCATCTTATGTATTTGCTGGTGTTTGTACTGATTTGTCTAATGAGACTAGCTTAGTTATTTCACACTGTTAGAACAAACAAACCAGATGGCTTATAAACAACTGAAATTCATTTCTCTGTCTATAAAGCTAACCTCCTGCCAGGTATGGCTGTGTCTAAGTACAATCCCAGCTTTCAGGAGGCTGAGGCAGGAAGATCATTGATACATAGTGAGCTCAAAGCCACCCTGAACTACATGGTAAGGTCCTGTCTCAAAAAACAAAACAACCTTAACATCAAAATCAACTTCCTTTCCTCAGTTCATCAAAATATTAAGTCTGTTTTATGGAATGAAATATTGCTCGATTTCAGAATCTTAAATAAAAGCCTAGTGAGCTTTCATTTTGTCTTTTGACAGACTTTACCGACTAATACCTTCACTCTGGGATAGAGCTTCAACACATGAATTTGGGGGCAACAAAGACATTTAGTTTATAAGAAGAACCAAACATACCATGAGATGTCAGGAAAAGCAAAACAGAAGTACTTAGACTGGCCTTACCTGTGCTCACTCTGTATGAGGCCGCTTTGACTCAAAGTCATGAAATCCAAACTCTTCAAAAGCATAGCAACTGACAGAATCACAGGGTGTTCAAAGTATCTTCAAACATCCCTAGATTCCAGGCCAAAGACTTCACCAACTATTTGATGACCAACTAAAGTGTTGATCATCAAATAGTTGATGAATAGAACTGGGGGTTGGAGAAATAGCACATTTAGAACACTTGCCTAACATGTGTGAGGCCCTTGATTTGTATTCCAGTACACACACACACACACACACACACACACACACACGATGGGTGTTTTGATCTTTTAAAATACTTATTATTTTTATGTTTAGTGTATGAGTGTTTTGCATGTGTGTAAGTGCACCATGCGCATGAAATACCCACAGAAGAAAAAAAGGGGTGTTGGATCCCCTGGAACTGGAATTATGGACCATTGTTGGTCACCATGTGGGTGCTGGGAATCAAACTCAGGTACTCGAGAAGAACAGAAAGTGTTCTTAATCCCTGAGCCATGTCTCTAGCCCTGTGTTTGGATTTATTATTTTATTTTATATTTTTGAGACAGAGTTTCCCTGCAGCTTCAGATGGCCTCGGACTTGCTATGTAGACCAGGCTGGCTTTGATCTCATAGAGATCTACTTGCCTCTACCTCCTGAGTGCTGGGAATAAAGGTATATATCACCACATTTTTTATTTTTATTTTTTTTGTTTTTTTTTTGTTTGTTTGTTTTGGTCTTTTCGAGACAGGGTCTCCTTGTAGTCCCAGCTGTCCTGGAACTCACTCTGTAGACCAGGCTGGCCTTGAACTCACAAAGATCCACCTGCCTCTGCCTCCCGAGTGCTAGGATTAAAGGCGTGCGCCACCACGCCCGGCTTGTTTTTTTTTTTTTTAGACAGGGTCTCACTAAGTAGCCCTGGCTAGCCTGGAACTCATTATGTAGTGCTGGAATTAAAGGTGTAGAAGTGTGCACTTTTTTTTTTTTTTTTAAGGCAGTCTCAGGCTAGGGAGATGGCTCAGTGGGAAAGAGTTATTGCTGCACACGCATGAGAACCTGAACTGAAATCCCCAGCACCCATGTAAATGTGAGATATAGCCATACATGCCTGTAATCTCAGAGTTAGGGTGTGGAGATAGGCAGATCCCAGGAGCTCAATGGCCAACCAGTCTAGCTAAAAATGCAAGCTTCAGGTAAGAGATTTTATCTCAAGGGAATAAGGTTGAGAGTGACAGAGTAAGACACCCAACATTGTCCTCTGCCCTCTGTGCTTACATGGACACACACACACACACACACACACACACACGTGCGCGCGAGCACACACAGCAGGAAGCCTACACTGGTACCACTACCAAACAGAAAGTAGAAGACAAGTTCTCATGGATCAGCCTAACAGCTAGGTAGGAATCATTACCAAGCCACCTCTGAGCCTACCTGGGCCTGAATCTGTCTAGACACTTCCTCTCCAGCTAAGGCTGGGAAGATGGTACAGATGTTTATAATCTCACTCTTCACAGTGCTACCACCAAGGAGCCTGATTAGTAGAGCCCCATGCAGTGCTACTAATGGGTTGGGGACATTAAGCATAAATGGTCTCCCAATCATCAGCTTGAACACAGCCAAAAAAGAAGCAAATATTTTAATCCCAAAGAAATAGAAGTAAAGCCACTAAGAGGGTTTCCTGTGCTTATTCTGAGTGGATTGTGTCCTATCCTCCACCTGCAACAGTTCTGCAATTGCCAAATCCAGGGATGGCCTGCCTAGAGAGGAGTGTGATGGAGGTAGGGGTGGGGTAGGACAGGTAATTGGGCCATCTTGTTAACCCCTCATGCACTCTAAAGTTAAGAACCTTACTCAGGCTGATGAGAGGGCGCCACTGGGCAAAGGTGCTTGCTGCCAAGCCTGATGACCTGAGTTCAATTCCTGGGACCCACATGGTGAAAGAAAAAAAAGAGATGGCCTAGAGGTTAAGAGCGCCGACCGCTCTTGCAGAGGACCTGGGTTCAATCCCCAGCACCCACATGGCAGCTGAGAACCGACTGTAACTCCAATTCCAGGAGAACTCCAGTTCCAGAGGAATCCGACACCCTCTTCTGACCTTCGCGGCATTGCAGGACACCGGTGCACAGACTTGCATGCAGACAGTACATTCATATACATAAATAAAATAAAAAAAAAAAACTAAAAAAAAAAACCACACAGTTGCCCCTTGTTCAACTCCCTGCTACCCCATCCCCTGCACACACACCACACACTCACACACACATACACACACACACACACACATGCACACACGCACACACAGACCTTTTAGAAGGAGAAAATCAAGAATGGAAAAACTAGGAAAGGATGCAACATGCAGCCTCATCCAAAGGAAAGAAATGGAACTTTCCCAGCACGGAAATCCCTGATCAGGGCCCAGAGGAGCCCTTTGATCTCCTCAGGCTGTAAATGTCAGAGCAGTGTCTAAGTGCTCTGTGAGGAGACTGTCTGGGGAGAACAACAACTGTGACCTTTTGCATTTTGCCCAGAGCAGAAAAGGATAATGGAGCAGTCTTTCAGGAACTTTATCTCCTGCTCAGCCCCAGCTTTCCCCGCTCACCTTTCCCTTCTCCTGGGTTCCCTTGACACCCTAAGTGGTCCCTTCCTTCTCCCCCAGGTATCTGGCCATGCAACCTCTCCTAGTCTTTCCCTCTCATCCATTGAACAAGAACTGATTCAACCTATTCTTAGACCCGCAGCAAGTGAGGTCCTGCTCCAGATGAAATAAGCTATAAACCAGATCCATAACCTTTGACCGGTAGCCTCTCCTCATGCCCTCCCCTCCCCCGCCACCCCGGCCACACAGTTCATCTTGCTACATACCACAAGAAGCCACTCTTTCATTTCTCCCTTGAGAGGTCACTCTTGAAATAAGAAAGGTGTGTGATGACAAAATCTAGGCTCCTAGCCAATTTGCAAGTTTCCTGAGGGCTGATACTTACTGGTCTATAACTCATTCTACTTTTATATCTATCATACTAGATCCCTAGGACATTAGATACCTAATGAATACTTGATAAATTGAACAAAAGGGAATTCCCAGAAGCAAGAAATTGAAGTCTCTGTTTTCAAACTGGAACCACAAAAGAGTTCAAGAAATGGGTCCTCCTGAGATGAACACAGAGCCCCCTCCTCTTCAGCTGCCTCTGCTCTGTGCACTGCTGCCTTCACCTGTTTGTCATTCAGTAAACATGTCTACAGAACACCTATTGTATGTGGACCCTTGAGCAATAGGGGAACAAATATAAAGTAAGTCAACATATTTCAGGCAGCATTAATTGCCCTGTAGAAAATAAAGTATGGGCTGGAGAGGTGGCCTAGCAGTTAAGAGCACTGACCACTCTTACAGAGGACCTGGGTTCAATCCCCAGCACCCACATGGCGGCTGAGAACCGTCTTTAACTCCAGTTCCAGGGGAATCTGACACCCTCTTCTGACCTCTGCAGCATTGCACAACACGGGTGCACAAACCTACATGCAGACAGTACATTCATACACATACAAAAATAAATAAATAAAATTTAAAAAAGAAAATAAAGTATATCTGGTCATAGTGATTTTTTATTAGTAGTTTACCCACATGCCAGGGACACAACGAAGGGACAACATGGGAAAGGTGCAGGATAATTCCAGGTTGGATCTACCAACCCTGCAGGAGATTCCTACAGTGGGATCCCCCTGGGGATGGCCCAGGACACAGATCTGAGAGGAACAATTAGAGAAATATTCAAAGAAATCAAAGAATATAAAGAACAAGTCAGAGAACTAAGGAGAGAATGAAAAACTCAAGAAAGACCTAGAGGAAGTGGAAACACTGAAAAAGGAAACCAACCAGCAAAGCAAGGAGCTACAGGAAGAGATTGAGAAGCTCCAAAAGGAAGTGGAAATACTAAAGAAATCACAGGATGGAATGAAAAAGGAAACAGAACACTCATCCAATCAAGAGGAAAAGAATGGAAAAAGCCTCAGAAATAGAATGAAGGAAGCAGAACAAAGAATATCAGACCTGGAAGACAACACAGTACAACTAAAAAGCTCAAGTAAAAAATATAAAAAAAAATTAAATACACAAAAATGGAACAACCAGGAACTGTGGGACACTATGAAAAGATCAAACCTCTGCATCACAGAAATAGAGGAAGGAGAAGAATCCCAAGAAAATGGTATCGATCAGACTTCAACAGAATAATAGATGAAAATTTCCCCAAACTAAAAAAAAGACAAAACCCATACAAATACAAGAAGCACACAGAACTCCAAACAGACAAGATGAGAAAAGAAACTCCCCATGCCATATCATAGTTAAAACGCTAGACGCCCAAAACAAAGACAAAATTCTGAAAGTCCCTTTATAGGGAAAACCCATCAGAATTACAACTGACTTCTCAGTGCAAACCATGAAAGCAAGAAGAACATGGAGCAAAGCATTCCCAGAGTTAAAGGACTATGGATACCAACCCTGGTTACTATACCCAGCAAAAATGTTGATTATAGTTGAAGGAGAGAGAAAAATCTTCCATGACATAAACAAGATGAAAGAATACATGTCCGGAAAACCAACCCTTCAGAAAATACTTGAAGCAATTCAAAGGACAGAAGAAAGGAGCAACTATCCCCAGGCACCTAGAAAGAGAAATAAAAGCATAACTGCAGAAGTAGAAACCAAGACTAAAAATGCAAATGGATAATAAGGTGAAAGGAAGTGACAGGCATCTTTCAATTATAACCTTAAATATTAATGGACTAAACTCCCCAATCAAAAGACATAGACTTGCTGTCTGCAAGAAACCCATCTCACTTTCAAGGATAGACATTAACTTAAAGTGAAAGGATGGAAAAAAATATTCCAAGCAAATGGTACCAAAAAGAAAGCAGGTGTTGCTATTTTAATATCAGACAAAATAGACTTCAAATTAAAAGAAATCAGAAGAGACAAAGAGGGCCATCTTTATCAAAGAAACAATTGACCATGAAGATTTCACAGTCATGAATATATATGCACCAAACTCTGGTGCTCCAAACTTTGTATAGAATTTTAAAAGAAAAAAAATGGTTTTTTATTTCTTCTAGTTCTTAAAAGAGATCTATTTTTGAATCTTATATAGTCTGATAATGTTTTGAGTAACCCATGCCTATAATTGGAGAACTTTGTTTTTATTTTTATATTTATTTATTTATTTATTTATTTATTTATTGAGACAGGGTTTCCCTAGAGCCCCAGCTGGTCTGGAACTCACTCTGTAGACCAGGCTGGCCTTGAACTCACAGAGATCCTCCTGCCTCTGCCTCCCAAGTACTAGGATTAAAGGCGTGTGCCACCATGCCCAGCTTAAAGATGGTTCTTAGCTGCCATGTGGGTGCTGGGAATTGAACCCTGGTCCTCTGCAAGAGCAGTCAGTGCTTTTAACCACTGAACCATCTCTCCAGCCCCTGTTCTTGTTTTTAGATAGGGTCTCACTATGTAAACCAAGCTAACATTCAACTCACAATGATCCTCTTGCCTTTGCCTCCTGAGTACTGGGCTTAACGGCATTAGCCACCATACCCAGTGTGGTGGTTTGAATGAGTGTCCCCCATAGGCTGTAAGTATTCAGACATTTGTCTCCAGTTGGTGGCAGTTTTTGGAGGTCTTAGAAAGTGTGGCCGTGCTAGAGGAAGTACATTATTGGGGGCAGGCCTAGTAAGTTTAACAAGCCTCGTGGTCTACAGTTGCTCTCTCTCTGCTTCCTGTGCTCTTTGTGAGATGTGACCCTCGGCTTGCTGCTCCAGCCGCCATGCCTCCCACCACAATGGACTCTAATTCCTTGGAACCGTCAATCGTAAGCTCAAATAAACTCTTCCTTTTATAAGTTTTTTGGTCATGGTGTTTTATCACAGCAACAGAAAAGTGACTAATACAGTAATTTGGTACCAGAGAGTGGGTTGTTGGCTGTGAAGAACCTGACCATGTGGATGTTTAGAGAAATGTGGAAGACTTTGGAACTTTGGGCTAGAAAGGCTGTTGACTACTGTAAGCAGAGCTTAAAGGGCCATTCTAGTGGAGGCCTGGAAGAAAGCACTGCTGCAAAAGATGTGGTTCCACAGGAAAATAAAGACTTAGGCAGCAAGTGGGATATTTTGATAAAGAGTCTGGCAGCAGTTTGCCCACAGCCCAAATGCTTGCCTGCTGCTAAGTTGAAAAGCAATGGACTGATGTCTTTGGCGGAGGATATTTCAAGACAGCCTAATGTAGAAATGGTGGCATGGCTTTTAATGGTGAATAGTATACAGATCTACAGTGAAAAAGAGCAAATGGGGCAGAAGGAAATGCAGAATGTACAGTTTGGATCTGAAAAGTACACTAGGAAGATTAAAGGTGTGGCCAAGGCTTGTGAAGGAGAGGCTCCCTTTCATAAGGAGACTAAAGTGATTAAGGAGAGGCCTGGAGATTTACAAGTAAACAAAAGAATCA
>VZQC01011344.1:3572041-3610812 GCA_009823505.1 Rhizomys pruinosus | reverse complement strand
AGAGAGAGAGAGAGAGAGAGAGAGAGAGAGAGAGAGAGAGAGAGAGAGAAAGAGAGAGAGAGAGAAATTCAATTGTTTGATATCACAAGAAGAGTAACTTATAAAACCTTCCCTGAGACAAAGGAACAGAGATGATCTTATCCTGTTGGGAATGTAAGAGCAGGTGGAGAAGACTAAAGAGCAAACACTACCTGCGTCCCAATAAGGCACCTTACCCCCTCCGTAAAAGTAGTGCCAAAGTGCTGAAATGAAAATCCCCTCAAACAGGAATCACAGCAACTTCCACACCAACATGGGACTAGCCTCCTTTGAGGACTAACTACATTAGCTTAATTCATGCAACACCCCTTTCATAAGCAGATATTAAACTGCTCAGAGTTTTGTTGATTTTGCCCAAAGACATGTAGTTTAAAAGTTTACAGCACAAGGTTTCAAACTCCACATCAGAAACCTAATGCTGAACTAGATGTGACACCATTTACCTGGAGTTCTAGGTATTACTGGTGAGATGGAGGTTGGAAAATTGCTTGAACTCTGGTGTTCAAGGCTAGACTGGACAACACAGACAGATCCCTACCTGCACTGCCTAACTGTGGGTCTTTATCACACAGCGCAGTCATGAACCAATTGAATCCAACTCACATCTGACCCACATCTGCAGTCACCAGATTCTCCCTGCATTCTTTTTTTTTTTTAATTTTTTTTTAATTTTATTTCTGTATGTGTATGAATGTACTGTCTGCATGCAGGTTTGTGCACCCGTGTCGTGCAATGCCGCGGAGGTCAGAAGAGGGTGTCGGATTCCCCTGGAACTGGAGTTCTCCTGGAATTGGAGTTTCAGACAGCTCTCGGCCGCCATGTGGGTGCTGGGGATCGAACCCGGGTCCTCTGTAAGAGCGGTCGGCGCTCTTAACCGCTAGGCCATCTCTCCAGCCCAAGAGTACTATCTACTCTTACAGAGGACTTGATTCTGGGTTTGATTCCCAGCACCCACGTGACAGCTAACAATTGTAATTCCCGTTCCGGTTCCTTCTTCTGACCTCTGAGGGCATTGCATACAGGGGTGCACTTAAACACATGCAGGCAATACATTCATACATATAAAAATAAAATGTTTTTAAAAAACCAATAAAAGCATCAGGGAAACCACTTAGACTATTACAGAGATTTTTTCTCTCCAAATTTGTTCTCTCCCACCTTTTAGCTGGGCACAGAAGAAGGCTTACATTCCCTAACCTCCCTAGCTGTTATGTGCAGCCGCAGGACAAGTGCAGATGATGGGCTAAGCAAGAGCACTGCATACAAATCCCAAACGATGCTCCGTGGGCTCAGCCCAGCTGGGCCCTGTGCCAGTCTTTACCTCCCCCAGTTTTTCCCCTGTGAAATTGACTACTAAAGATCGTATAGATTGACGGGGATGAGGAAATAGTGCAGCCAGTAACATGTTGCCAAGTAAGTGTGAGAATCTGAATGCAGATTCCTAGCATACACTTAAAAAGCCAGGCACAGTGTCACATGTCTATGATCTCAGCCCAGGGGAGGAAGAAACAGGCAAATCCCTAGAGCTCGCTGGCTAGCCAGCCTAGCTTAAAAAGGATGATGAGCTTCCAGTTCAGTGAGAAAGCCTGTCTCAAGACAATAAGGAAGAGAATTATAGAGCAAGACATTTGAGGTCCTTCTCTGGCCTCTGCACAATCACATGCAAGCAACACACAAACACACACACACACACATTAAACATAAATAAAATGGAGCACAACTGAAGGAGACACCCAAGGTTGATGACGACCTCTGACTTCCACACATACATGCACACACACACACACACACACACAAAGTATTGTTTAAAGTGTGATGCTTTATGAATGACTATCACAATGAAAATACCAATCACCTGACACAGTTGCCTTTTTCAGGTAATACTCCTTAAAAAGTGAGGGGTGGGGCTACTCTCCACTTCTTTCCTTTCCTCAAAGTAGGATCTCACAGCATGATAGTAGTGGGTAGAAAAGTCAGCCATCTAAGACCACAATATGCACGTTGTATATTAAAGATGACACAGCAGCAACCCATCAAGAACCATGGTCCAACATTGCAGAGTGACAATATTTACCCTGGATTGCTTCTGCACAGATGATATACAAGAAGGAAGCACTCTTCTCTTTTGTGTACAACACTGTAATGGGGCAAGGGGGGATTCTAATAATCACAGCCTACTAATTAATGTACGTTTTGGCTAATTTGGAGCCAATATAGATGCTCAGGCCAGCATGATGGTGAGTGACTCTGGTGACAGCAGTAGTGGTGGAACCAGAGACAAAGGAACCAGATTCTGGAGCTGATGTAAAGGGTAGAACTAGCAGCATTTCCCAAGGAATGGGATAAGGAAGTAAGAAAGAGATGGGCCAGGAATGACACTAGTAGGACAGAGTTACACTTCTGCCACCAAAAGACTGGGGACCACTGAGTGTATGAGAACTGTGAGACGTTCACAAGATGGCAGGGGGCAGCTGCTATGAATGATTTAGTCATACAACTGGCTTTGTTTTTTAATGAATTACGTTTTTCCGTTTTATTGCTGGGGATTGAACCCAGGGCTTTGTACATGCTAAGCATGGGTTTTGCACTGAGCTCTGCTCCCAACTCCCATAAGTAGTTTTAAATTCATGACAGAGACAGGGTTACTCAGGAAGTGAGAATCAAAGAAGAATGGAGCGTGTGCACAGTCTGGGGTGACCTCAGAGATGAGGAAGAGCAGGAGCCAATAAAAAGGGCCATAGAGGTAGGGGGTGAACAGAGAGAGGAGCGTCATGGAGGGCAAATGGAGAGATAAGCAAGAAACAGGGGAATCTAAATGCTCCTGACAGAACAAAAACAGAAAAAAAAAAAAACCAACACAACACCAACAATAACCAAAATACACCTGAAGGGTATCAAAATGGCTCAGCGCATAGGGGCACTCGCCACCACGCCTGACAATTGATAATCTGAGTTCAATGCCCAGGACCTACCTGGGGAAAGGAAAAAACCAATTCCTACCTTCCTCTGAACCCCACATGCATGTCCTGACACACGTGCACCTACACACATATACACATTATACACGAAAAGTAAATTAATTAAAATGTAATAAAAATTTTACATTGACGCACGCCTTTAATCCTAGCACTCGGGAGGCAGAGGCAGGCGGATCTTTGTGAGTTCAAGGCCAGCCTGGTCTACAGAGCGAGTTCCAGGACAGCTGAGACTACAGGGAGACCCTGTCTCGAAAAGACCAAAAAAAAAAAAAAAAAAATTAAAAATGTGTCTTAAAATAAATATCACTGGTGACCCTGATTAGAAAATTCCCTGTGGAGCAGTGTGGACAAGAGAAAATGCAAAGAGCAGTCAGGACAGACATAGACAACTCTGATTCTTAGCAGGTAGAAATCATTAAAGCAATCTAACTTCCTTCCTATTGCAGCCCAAGCCCTCTGAAGGACACAAGGACACTCAAAGTGAACCTCTCCATGTCCCCTTTACTCCCTGTCTGAATGACCCCACACTCTCTTCTCTCCCAGATCCTCCCTGCTAAGGAGCTTCCGCCTTCCTGCAGCTTTGCCTCTGCCCTACTGGCTCTCAAGGACTGCCTTGCCGGGCTAAGCAGCCAGGCCTGACTCTCCTGGATCATAATTAGTATTGCTGCTAACAATGCTTGGCCCCTATAGAATAGCAACCTGGGAGATTCTGATACTTCCAATTTTCCCCCTCAATGCTTTCCCAGATGTAATTTCTCAGCCAATACCTTGTGCTCCAGCCATAGGTCCCAGCTGCCCCCTCACCAGGGGAGAATTAAGCCTGGGCTTGCATGTCCCTCCAGAGGACCTAATCAGTTAGCAAAAGACATCTCCTGCCATTATCACGGCATTATCATATTAACACAGACACGGCTTTGGAACAGGCAGAGAGCTTGCTGTGAGGAAGAGCTGGGTGAACCAGGCCAGTTCCACACAGCACACAACACATGTGCCTAGTAGTATGATCAGAAGACCAATGGCTAGAGAGAGAGGAGACTTCCTAGATGACCTCTAGAGTTTCTATCAGAGATGCAGCTCTACCAGCCACTGTCTCTGGAGGAGGAGTGTGCATGGCACTCCAGACTCCTGAGAAGAGAGTCTCAGCAGCCAGAGCCATGGCCACTGCTCTCAGCTTGGTATTCTAAGGCTAGGTCTTGTCAAGTCTTAGGCCCAGCCCTTCTTTGTCTCATTAATCTCAAATCCTGGCCTCTTGCTAGGAAAGTACTCAGTTCAGAGAAGTGTCTTGATCTCCCAGGTCTGAGGAACTTTATTTCATTGCTCTCTAATGGGTCTCCAGTTCTCTGGAACAAAAGACTGTGTCTAAGAGTCTTGGAGGAGAGGTTGAAAGATGCCTTCAGTTAAGAATGACCCTGGCTTCTGCTACAGGAGATAAAGATGGAAAACCAACATTTGTTTTGTTTTGGTCTTTTTGAGTCAGGGTCTCCCTATAGCCCCAGCTGGCCTGGAACTCACTATGTAGACCTGGCTGGCCTTCAACTTGCAGAAATCTGCCTGCTTCAGCCTCCCAAGTGTTGGGATTAAAGCCGTGCGCCATCACGCTTGGTCAGAAAACTAACATAAGGTACTTACTGCATGGGAGGTTCATGATAAAGCCTTTTTGTTGTTGCTGATATATATATATATATATATATATTTACTCGGCTGTCTCTGGGTTCCTCGACGAGACCTGTCCCGGTTTATGTGTTCTCTCATGCCTCGCTTTTCTTTGTCCCTTTGGCGGACACAGCTTCTTTCTTTTCCTTTCTTCTGTCCTCGTTTCGCATGACCTTGAAGATTTCTTCACCTTTCTTCCCCCACACGCAGATTTTTCACCTCAGGTTCTGGTTTCTTGTCACTTACAGCTGATTTTTCAGCCCCAGCCTAACCAGCCATCAATTGCCCAGTACCACAAAAGTTTCACTTCAGGTTCTGGTATCTTGTTACTTACAGCTGATTCTCCACACGCCCCAGTGACCAGAACCCACAGATTACACAGTTCCGATGATCTCTGTTCCCCTTTGAAACTAGGAAAACTTCATAAGCCAGGCCCCCATCTTCTACAACTCCTTTCAGCAAAACTGCTCCAAGCTCCACAGCAACAATCTTTAGCATTCAATGATCTTTCCCAGCCCAAAGTTCCAAAGGCCTCCACAATTATTTCCTTACCCAAAACACCACGGTCAGGTCTGTCACAGCAATTACCCCACTCTCAGTACCAATTTCTGCCCTAGTCTGTCTTCCTTGCTGCCGACAAAACACTCTGACCCCAACTTGGGGAGGACAAGGTTTTTATTCAGCTTACATCTTCCTGGTTCACAGTTCATCATCAGCACAAGGCAGGAACTCAGGGCAGGAACCTGGAGGCCAGGAAAGTGAAAGCACAGGCCATTAAAGAACTGCTTCTGGCTTGCTCCTCACTGGCTTGCTTCTCTGGCTCATGCCCAGCCTATGCCTTCTTATACTGTCACTCTCAACAATCAAGACAATAACTACAGATGTGGCCACAGGCCAATCCATGGAGCCAATTCCCCAACCGAGGCTCCCTCAACCCAGGTGTGTCAAGTTAGACACCAAAGCTACCCGCACACACGCACCTGTACACATACATCGAAAAAAGGTCATTTTGCTGTTTTTTTTTTTTTTTTGGTTCTTTTTGAGACAGGGTTCTCCCTTCGCCCCAGGCCAGCTGGAACTCACTCCGTAGAAAGGCTGGCCTTCAACTCACAGAATCTGCCTGCTTCTGCCTTACGAATCTGGGATTAAAGGCCATGTGGCAACCATGCACAGAAGAAAATTTTATCCATTTTTAATCACTATGTTTACATTTTATTCATTTTATTTATTTTTGTTCTGTTTGTTGTTTTTGAGACCGGGTCTCACTGCGCCCCAGCTGTCCTGGAACCGTCTGCAGACCAGGTGGCCTTGAACTCACAAAGAAGATCCGCTGTCCCTGCCTCCCCGAGTGCTGGATTAAAGGGCATGTGCCACACGGCCTGGCCTTATTTATTTATCTTTATTGTGATGAATGTACTGTCTGCCTTGTAGGTATGTGTACCCATGTGTGCAATCGCCGGAGTTCAGAAGGGGGCGTTGGATTTCCCTGGGAAAACTAGAGTAAAAAATGGATTTCAGCCGACATGGGAGTGCTGGGAATCGAACCCAGGTCCCTGCAAGAGCAGTCAGGCTTCTTAACTGCTAGGCCATCTCCCAGCCCAGATATATTTTTAAAGATGTTTAAGTGTGCAGTTCTAAGGTATTAAGTACACTTATACTATTGCATAACTATTACCACACCCTTCCCCAGAACTTTTTCATCTTCTCCAACTAAACTCTGTACCCATCAGACCATAACCTCTCCTAATTTTGCGTCTTGCATGTTTATGTCTTGCAATCAATTTTGTGATGTGAGAATTATACCCATTTTAATAGATGAGAACACTGAGGAGCATAGAGGAAAAGCAGTGTTTCCTCTTTCAAAAACAGGAAGAAGGGGAAGCTCTCTTCACAATAACAAAGAGCTGGAACCAACCCAAGTGCCCCTCAACTGACGAGTGGATAGAGAAAATGTTGGTACATCTACACACTAGAGTTCTATGCAGCAGTAAAGAAGCTGACATAAAGCGGGGCGTCGTTGTGTGCACCACCTTTAATCCTACACTGGAAGGCAGAGAGGCAGGCGATCTTTGTGAACTCAAGGCCGCTGGTCTACAGATTGTGTTCCAGGACAGCGGGGCTAACAGGGCGGAGAACCTTTCTAGGAAAGACCAAAAAAAAAAAAAAACAAAAAAAATATGACATCCTGAACTTTGCAGGTAGGTTTAAATGGGTGGCGCAGAGATACCGGCTGAGTGAAGTAAAGTAAGTAGAATTGCAGCATACCGTCCCAAAACAACAAACGACGAATGGTATCCCTCCTCTGTTGGTATGCTAGCACCAATTACCTAATTGTATGGCAAAACTGAGCCAACTGTAATGTGATCTGAAAACAACTGTTGCTCTTATATTGTAGAATCCCTTAAAAAAAAAAAAAAATCAATAAATAAATAATAAATAATATAAAAAAACAGGAAGAAGTTCTTGAACTCTTTTGCACTGATCCAAAGCCTAGATGCTTGGTAGTTTTCTACCCTGAGATGCCCAGGTGTATGGATGGACACTGAGGGGTGTCACTGATGACTAGTAACTTTGCACAGGAAGTCATACATTGATGTGTGGACTGCAGTGGAAACACAGCAGTGTGGTCCGATAGTCTGTTGACCATCTCCCAGCAACCTGGACAGGGCTCCTTACACACCTTTTTTTATATTGGTGCCTCTTTCTAAAGCTGCCCTTGTTCATTCCCAGGAAACTGGACTTTGACATGCCCTGGGAACTCACTGTCTGCGGGGTGGAATGATTAAAGGAGTGTGGGCTATGCAGTCAGACAGGTCTGGGTTCGAATCCTGATTCTGTTGTTGCATAGCCATTTAAGTCTGACTCTTACAGGGGAAAAGAATTCTCAGTTCAGCTTAACCACAGAAGGTTAATATCAAATGCCTGAAGAGATCCCTGGGGCCCCTCAGTAAACTCCTTGGGCAGGTGTTAAAGTTGAGAAGAAGCCGGGGTGTCGTGTGCACGCACCTTTAATCCTAGCAACTTGGGAGGACAGAGTGCAGTTAGTTCTAGGACAGCTGGAAAGACTTACAGGAAACCTGTCTCGAAAGACCAAAATAAATACAATAAATAAATTAAATAGATAAATAAAATAAATTAAAGTTGGAGAAGAATCTTGGATTGGACACTCATTGCAGGCAGGAATTCATCTGTTTGACCTAATGGGTTAAGCCTCACTGGGGGTGCCTGGTTCTATTCCAGGCTTTTTTCCCTACTGGGGCGCTCTTAGCTTTAGGCTGAGCTTCCTATTGGCCCAGATCATCTTTTTTTGCACCAGGCCATGAGTGAAAGGACAGCCCAAGGAACTGAGAGGTCTCACAGCATCAGAGGTTGTTGCCCCTCAGCACTGTAGGTAGATGCAAAGGCCACCCAATAGCAGAAGGAGTGGTGATGTTTGACCAGCCCACGCCAACAAAAAAGCTGGCCTGGATGCGCACGCCTTTATCCTAGCACTTGGGAGGCAGAGGCAGGCAAATGTTTGTGAGTTCAAGGCCAGCTGGTCTATGAAGAGTGAGTTCCAGGACAGCGCTGGGAGCTGTCCAGGGAGACCCTATCTGAAAAGACCAAAAAAAAAAAAAAAAACTTCTGGAAACAGGGGTGCGACCTGTGGTAAGTAATGCAGCCTGTTGCAAGGTTTTGACCAGTACTAAGTCCTTCAGGTGGGACTGTGGGGTGGGTCAGTAGCCAAGTGGACTAATACTGTAATGGTTCTGCTTTCAAGAATATTATTTAATCTCTCTGGGCTTTGGTTGTCCTTCTTCTACTACTCCAGTGGGGACAATAANGCAGTTATCCCCTGACTTCTGCTCAGCTTGTACCATTCTGCATTACACACACACACACACACACACCACACACACACACACACATGCACGGCGTACACATGTAAATGTGATCAGTTTTTTATTTTTTTAATTTTTTTTTTTTTTTTTTTTTTTGTTCTTTTCGAGAACAGGGTCTACCTGTAGTCCCAGCTGTCCTGTTTTTTTTTTTTTTTTGTAGACCAGGCTGGCCCTTGAAATCACAAAGATCCGCGCCTCTTTGCCTTCACCGTAGTGCAGATTAAAGGGCGTGGGCCCACCACGCCCAGCAACAATTTTTAATTTATTTTTGTATGTGTATGAATGTACTGTCTGCATTGTAGGTTTGTGCACCGTGTCAATGCCAATGGCCTCGGAGGTCAAAAAGAGGGTCTCGATTTCCCCTGGAAACTGGAGTTCTCCTGTAATTGGAGTTTACAGACAGTTCTTAGCCCGCCATGTGGGTGGCTGGGGATTTGAACTCAGACCATCAGGCCTGGCAGCAGTACCTTTTACCAGCTGAGCCATCATCTCTCCAGCCCCTTTTTTTTTTATTTTTTATTTTAGTGTATGAGTGTACTTGTCTTGCATGTAGGTTGGTGCACCTGTGTTTCGAAATGTGCAGAGCGTCCAAAGGGAAAAGGCGGGGGGATTTTTTTTGGGGCGGTGTCGGATTCCCCTGACTGGAGTTAGAGACGGGTTCTTAGCCACCATGTGGGCTGCTGGAATCAAAACCTGGGTCCCTGCAAGAATAGATCGGTGCTCCTTTAACCACTGAGCCAGCTCTCAGCCCCCCGTAATCAGTTTTAAAAAACTGGAGAGATGGTCTAGCCCTTAAGAGCACCGACTGCTCTGCAGAGGACCCAGGATCGATCCCCAGCACCCCCACATGGCAGCTTGAGACCGGGACTGTAACCTCCAATTCCAGGAGAACTTCCAGTTCCAGAGGAATCGACACCCTCTCTGACCTTCGCCGCATTTGCAGGACACGCGTGCACAACTTGCATGCAGACATACATTCAATAACATAAATAAAATAAAAAAAAAACAAAACAAAAAAAAACGCACACAGTTGACCCCTTGTTCAAAACCTCCCTGCTACCCCATCCCCTTGCCACACACACCCAAACACACTCACACACACATACACACACACACACACACCACATGCACACCACGACACACCACAGAACCTTTTTTAGAAGGAGGAAAATCAAGATGGAAAAAAACTAGGAAAGGATCAACATGCAGCCTCATTCCAAAGGAAAGAAATGGAACTTTCCCAGCACGGAAATCCCTGATCAGGGCCCAGAGGAGCCCTTTGATCTCCTCAGGCTGTAAATGTCAGAGCAGTGTCTAAGTGCTCTGTGAGGAGACTGTCTGGGGAGAACAACAACTGTGACCTTTTGCATTTTGCCCAGAGCAGAAAAGGATAATGGAGCAGTCTTTCAGGAACTTTATCTCCTGCTCAGCCCCAGCTTTCCCCGCTCACCTTTCCCTTCTCCTGGGTTCCCTTGACACCCTAAGTGGTCCCTTCCTTCTCCCCCAGGTATCTGGCCATGCAACCTCTCCTAGTCTTTCCCTCTCATCCATTGAACAAGAACTGATTCAACCTATTCTTAGACCGCAGCAAGTGAGGCTCCTGCTCCAGGATGAAATAAGCTATAAACCAGATCCATAACCTTTGACCGGTAGCCTCTCCTCATGCCCTCCCCTCCCCCGCCACCCCGGCCACACAGTTCATCTTGCTACATACCACAAGAAGCCACTCTTTCATTTCTCCCTTGAGAGGTCACTCTTGAAATAAGAAAGGTGTGTGATGACAAAATCTAGGCTCCTAGCCAATTTGCAAGTTTCCTGAGGGCTGATACTTACTGGTCTATAACTCATTCTACTTTTATATCTATCATACTAGATCCCTAGGACATTAGATACCTAATGAATACTTGATAAATTGAACAAAAGGGAATTCCCAGAAGCAAGAAATTGAAGTCTCTGTTTTCAAACTGGAACCACAAAAGAGTTCAAGAAATGGGTCCTCCTGAGATGAACACAGAGCCCCCTCCTCTTCAGCTGCCTCTGCTCTGTGCACTGCTGCCTTCACCTGTTTGTCATTCAGTAAACATGTCTACAGAACACCTATTGTATGTGGACCCTTGAGCAATAGGGGAACAAATATAAAGTAAGTCAACATATTTCAGGCAGCATTAATTGCCCTGTGAAAAATAAAGTATGGGCTGGAGAGTATGGCCTAGCAGTTAAGAGCACTGACCACTCTTACAGAGACCTGGGGTCAATCCCCAGCACCCACATGCGGCTGAGAACGTCTTTAACTCCATAGTTCCAGGGAATCTGACACCCTCTTCTGACCTCTGCAGCATTGCACAACACGGGTGCACAACCTACATGCAGACAGTACATTCATACACATACAAAAATAAAATAAATAAAATTTAAAAAAGAAAATAAAAAGTATATCGGTCATAGTGATTTTTTATTAGTGTTTACCCACATGCCAGGACAACACGAAGGGACAACTGGAAAGGTGCAGGATAATTCCAGTTGGATCTTACCAACCCTGTCAGGAAGATTCCTACAGGGGATCCCCCTGGGATGGCCCAGGGACCAAGATTGAGGGAACAAATTAGAGAAATATTCAAAGTAATCAAAGAAATATTAAAGAACAAGTCAGAGAATCTAAGGAGAGGAATTGGAAAAACTCCAAGGCAAGACCTAGAGGAAGTGAGAAACACTGAAAAAGGGAACCAACCAGCAAACAAGGAGCTACAGAAGAGATTGAGAAGCTCAAAAGGGAAGTGGAAATACTAAAGCATTTTTTTAATACAGAAAAAAATGAAAAAGAAACAGAAACTCATCAACAAAAAAAAGAATCGGAAAAAGCCTCAGAATAGAATGAAGGAAGCAGAACAAAGGTAATATCGGGACCCCTGGAAGATAACACAGACAACTAAAAGCTCAAGTAAAAATTATAAAAAAAATTAAAATTCAAACCCCACAAAAAAAAATGGGACAAAACAACCAGGAAACTGTGGGACACTATGAAAAAGATCAACCTCTGCATCACAGAAATAGAGAGAAGAAGAAGAAAAAAAAAAAACCAAAAAAAATATCATCAGAAAAGAATAAAAATGAAAATTCTCCCCAAACTAAAAAAAAAGACAAAACCCATACAAATACAAGAAGCACACAGAACCAAAACAGGACAAGAATAAAAAGAAAAAAAACTCCCCATGCCATATCATAGTTAAACGCTAGACCCCAAAACAAAAGAAAATTCTGAAAGTCCTTTACAAGGGGAAAACCCATCAGGAATTACAACTGACTTCTCAGTGGCAAACCATGAAAGCAAAAGAACATTGGAGCAAAGCATTCCCAGAGTTAAAGGAACTATGGATACCAACCTCTGGTTACTATACCCAGCAAAATGTTGATTATAGTTGAAGGAGAAGAAAAATCTTTCCATGACATAAACAAGGATGAAAGAATACATGTCCGGAAAACCAACCCTTCAGAAAATACTTTGAAGCAATTCAAAGACAGAAGAAAGGAGCAAATATCCCCCAGCACACCTTAGGAAAAGAATAAAAAAGCATAACTGCAGAAGTAGAAACCAAGACTAAAAATGCAAAGGATTAATAAGGTGAAAGGAAGCATGACAGGCATCTTTCAATTATAACCTTACAAATATTAATGGAACTAAACTCCCCAATCAAAAGACATAGACTTGCTGTTGCAAGAAGGAAACCATCTCCTTTCAAGGATAGACATTAACTTAAAGTAAAGTTATTGAAAAAAAATTCAAGCAAATGGTACCAAAAAAGCAAAGCAAGGTGTTGCTATTTTTAATATCAGACAAAATAGACTTTAAATAAAAGAAATCAAAGAGACAAAGAGGGCCAATCTTATCAAAGAAAATCAATGACCATGAAGATTTCACAGTCATGAATATATATGCACCAAACGCCAAAATGAAAGAATAAAATTAAAAGAATAAAAGAAAAAAAATGGTTTTTTATTTCTTCTAGTTCTTAAAAGAGATCTATTTTTGAATCTTATATAGTCTGATAATGTTTTGAGTAACCCATGCCTATAATTGGGAAATTTGTTTTTAATTTTATTATATTATTTATTTATTTATTTATTTACATTATGAGAACAGGGTTTCCCTTAGAGCCCCAGCTGGTCTGGAACTCACTATCTGTAGACCAGGCTCGGCCTTGAAACTACAGAGATCCTCCTGCCCTCTGCCTCCCAAGTACTAGGATTAAAGGCGTGCTGCCACCGAATGCCCAGCTTAAAGATGTTCGTTTCTTAGCGTGCACATGATGGGTGCCTGGGATTGAAACCACCTGGTCCTCTGCAAGAGCAGACCAGTGCTTTTAACCATGAACCAATCTCTCCAGCCCCTGTTTCTGTATTTTAAGATAGAGTCTCCACTATGGTAAACCAAAGCTAAACATTCAACTCACAATGAATCCATCTTGCCTTTCTGCCTCCTGAGTACTGGGCTTACGCATTAGCCACCATACCAGTGTCGTGGTTTGAATGAGTGTCCCCCATAGTCGTAAGTATTTCAAGACATTTGTCTCCAGTGGGTGGCAGTTTTTGGATGGTCTTAAAGAGTGTGGCGTGCTAGAGGAATACATTATTGGGTGGCAGGACCTAGTAGTTTAACAAGCCCTGTGGTCTACAGTTTGCTCTCTCTCTGCTTCCTTGTCTTTGCTGAGATTGACCCTCGGCTTGCTGCTCCAGCCGCCATGCCTCCCACCACAATGGACTCTAATTCCTTGGAACGTCAATCGTAAGCTTCATAATAAACTCTTCCTTTTATAAGTTTTCTTGGTTCATGGTGTGTTTATCACAGCAACAGAAAAGTGACTAATAACAGTAATTTTGGTACCAGAGAGTGGGTTGTTGGCTGTTGAAGAACCTGACCATGTTGGAATGTTTTAGGAGAAATTGTGGAAGACTTTGGAACTTTGGGCTTAAAGTTCCGTGCATTGCTATAGCCGCCTCTTCTGTCTCTGAACTACTGTAAGAGAGCTTAAAGGGCCATTCTATGTGGAGGCCTGGAAGAAAGCACTGCTGCAAAAAGATGTGGGTTCCAAGGAAAATAAAGACTTAGGCAGCAATGGGATATTTTGATAAAGAGTTGGCAGCAGTTTGCCCACAGCCCAAATGCTTGCCTGCTCTAAGTTGAAAAGCAATGGACTTGATGTCTTTGGTGGAGGATATTCAAGAACAGCCTAATGTAGAAATGTGGCATGGCTTTTAATTGGTGAATAGTATTATGCAGATCTACAGTGAAAAAGAGCAATGGGGCAGAAAGGAAATGCAGAATGTACAGTTTGGATCTATAAGTACACTAGGAAGATTAAAGGTGTGGCCAAGGCTTGTGAGGAGAGGCTCCCTTTCCATAAGGAGACTAAAGTGATTTTAAGGAGAGGCTCTGGATTTACAAGTCAAACAAAGAGGATCAGTAGCTTTCTAGGTGCAAGACCACACCCCAGCTAATCCTCCAGCTTTTGAAAGAAAATACTGAAATGCGTTTTTTCTACTCCAAACAAGTCCAGGGCAGAGAAAATTGCAAATGTGGTTAAAGTAGGAGAGATTCCATCCAGAACTTGCAGCCAGATTCAGCATTTATTCACGTGGTGCTGGCTTTTAGAGGCATGAAGTTTGCAGATGTGAAGGTCATCGTTCTTCCTCCACGGTTTCAGAGAGCTGCCAAGGTCAGGCAGAGCGCTAGCAGGGGTTGTTCCCTGCATAAAGTAGCCCTGATAGGCCATTGCATGAAAGCTGGAATGTGAAGTCTGTTGGCAGCGGAGACCCCCAAGAAGACAATTCAGATGCCAGCCTAAGATATCTGCTACAAGGAGGCTGCATATCGAAGGAGTGGACCAGCCCAACAAAAGAGTTGTATGCTTTTGCAAGCAAAGCTGGAAGAGCTGAGCCATCTAAGCAACTTTGGAAGTCAAGTCCCAGAAGTTTACATTGGAGCTACTGGACTTGGTTTTTGCCCTGCTGTTTTCAGTCTTGTTTTGGTCCATATTTCATCACTATGGCCTCTATTCCTCCCTTTTGGAATGGGAATGTGTATTCAGTTCCACTGTACATTAACACAACAAGACATGAGATTATGTAATTGTCTTTTGATTTACAGGAGTTACAGTTTAGGAGATTGGCCTGAGTACTCAGAAAGATCTTTGGACTGTAGACTTTGAATGGCATTGAAACTGCGTAAAGCACTATTGGGGACTTTTAAGGTTGACTAAATGCATTTTGCATTTTAATGGATCAGGAGGCCCTATTGGGGGCCAGGAGTGGAATGTGCTGGTTTTGAATGGTGAGTCTCCCCATAGGCTGTAAGTATTACAGACATTTGTCATCCAGGTTGGTGGCACTGTGGTTTGGAGGTCTAGAAGGTGTGACCATGCTAGAGGAAATACATTATTGGGGGCAGGCTATGTGATTTAACAAGCCTTCCTGTTTCCAGTTGCTCTTTTGCTTCCTGTGCTCTTTTGCGAGATGGACCCCTTGGCTTGCTGTTCCCACCGCCATGCCTCCTGCCACAAGCGACTCTAATTCCTTTGGAACCATCAATCGTAAGCTTCAAATAAAAACTCTGTCCTTTTATAAGTTTTATATGTCATGGTGTTTTATCACGCAACAGAAAAGTGACTAATACACCCAGCCTAAGACCCTATCTCAAAAAAACAAACCTCAGAGGCTGGAAGAGATACTCAGAGGTTTAAGGAGTACTATCTTACTCTTCTTTTTTTTTTTTTTTAATTTTTCTAATTTTAATTATTTCTGCTATGTGTATTTGAAGTACTGTCTGACATGCAGGTTTGTGACACCCGACTGTCGTGCAATGCCAGCGGAGGTCAGAAGGTGGTGGTCGTGATTCCCCTGGAACTGGAGTTCATGTTCCTGGGATTTGGAGTTTCAGACAGCTCTCGTGCCGCATGTGGGTGCTGGGGATCGAACCCGGTTTCCTCGTAAGAGCGGTCGGCGCTCTAACTGCTAGGACCACTCTCCAGCCCAAGAGTACTTTCTACTCTTACAGAGGACTTGATTCTGGGTTTGCATCCCAGCACCCACGTGATAGCTAACAATTTAATGTACTCGTTCAGGGGTTTATGCCTTCTTTCTGACCCTGAGGGCATTGCATACAGGGGATGCCTTTAAACACATGCAGCAATACATTCATACATTATAAAAATAAAATGTTTTTTAAAAAAACCAATAAAAGCATCAGGGAAACCACTTAGACTATTACAGAGAGATTTTTCTCTCCAAATTTGTTTCTGCTCCCACCTTTTACTGGGCACAGAAGAAGGCCTTACATTCCCTAACCTCCCTAGCTGTTATGTGCAGCCGCAGGACAAGTGCAGATGATGGGCAAGCAAGAGCACTGCATTACAAATCCCAAACGAATGCTCCGTGGGCTCAGCCCAGCTGGGCCCTGTGCCAGTCTTTACCTCCCCCAGTTTTTCCCCTGTGAAATTGACTACTAAAGATCGTATAGATTGACGGGGATGAGGAAATAGTGCAGCCAGTAACATGTTGCCAAGTAAGTGTGAGAATCTGAATGCAGATTCCTAGCATACACTTTAAAAAGCCAGGCACAGTGTCCACGATGTCTATGACTCAGCCCAGGGGAGGAAGAAACAGGCAAATCCCTAGAGCTCGCTGTCTAGCCAGCCTGCTTAAAAAGGATAGAGCTTCCCAGCTTTCAGTGAGAAAGCCTGTCTCAAGACAATAGGAGAGAATTATTAGAGCAAGACATCTTTGAGTCCTTCTCTGGCCTCTCGCACAATTCACATGAAGCACAAACAAAAAACCACCACACACACACATTAAACATAAATTAAAATGGGGAGCACAACTGAAGGAGACACCCAAGGTTGATGACGACCTCTTGACTTTCCACACCCATTACATTGCACACACACAACACCACACACACAAAGTATTGTGTTTAAAGTGTGATGCTTTATGAATGACTATCACAATGAAAATACCAATCACCTGACACAGTTGCCTTTTTCAGGTAATACTCCTTAAAAAGTGAGGGGTGGGGCTACTCTCCACTTCTTTCCTTTCCTCAAAGTAGGATCTCACAGCATGATAGTAGTGGGTAGAAAAGTCAGCCATCTAAGACCACAATATGCACGTTGTATATTAAAGATGACACAGCAGCAACCCATCAAGAACCATGGTCCAACATTGCAGAGTGACAATATTTACCCTGGATTGCTTCTGCACAGATGATATACAAGAAGGAAGCACTCTTCTCTTTTGTGTACAACACTGTAATGGGGCAAGGGGGGATTCTAATAATCACAGCCTACTAATTAATGTACGTTTTGGCTAATTTGGAGCCAATATAGATGCTCAGGCCAGCATGATGGTGAGTGACTCTGGTGACAGCAGTAGTGGTGGAACCAGAGACAAAGGAACCAGATTCTGGAGCTGATGTAAAGGGTAGAACTAGCAGCATTTCCCAAGGAATGGGATAAGGAAGTAAGAAAGAGATGGGCCAGGAATGACACTAGTAGGACAGAGTTACACTTCTGCCACCAAAAGACTGGGGACCACTGAGTGTATGAGAACTGTGAGACGTTCACAAGATGGCAGGGGGCAGCTGCTATGAATGATTTAGTCATACAACTGGCTTTGTTTTTTAATGAATTACGTTTTTCCGTTTTATTGCTGGGGATTGAACCCAGGTTTCTATGCATGCTTAAAGCATGGGTTTTGCACTTTGAGCTCTGCTCCCAACTCCCATAAGTAGTTTTAAATTCATGACAGAGACAGGGTTACTCAGGAAGTGAGAATCAAAGAAGAATGGAGCGTGTGCACAGTCTGGGGTGACCTCAGAGATGAGGAAGAGCAGGAGCCAATAAAAAGGGCCATAGAGGTAGGGGGTGAACAGAGAGAGGAGCGTCATGGAGGGCAAATGGAGAGATAAGCAAGAAACAGGGGAATCTAAATGCTCCTGACAGAACAAAACAGTAAAAAAAAAAAAAACCAACAACAACCACCACAATAACCAAAATACACCTGAAGGGTATCAAAATGGCTCAGCGCATAGGGGCACTCGCCACCACGCCTGACAATTGACTAATCTGATGTTCAATGCCCAGGACCTACCTGGGGAAAAGAAAAAACCAAATTCCTACCTTTTTCCTCTGAATACCCACCATGCATGGTCCTTACACACGTTGCAAACTACACACATATACACATTATACACAAAAGTAAATTAATAAATGTAATAAAAATTTTACATTTGACGCACGCCTTTAAATCCTTAGCACTCGGAGAGGCAGAGGCAGGCGGATCTTTTGGAGTTCAAGGCCAGCCTGGTTACAGAGCAGTGTTCCAGCTGACAAGGCTGAGACTACAGGGAGACCCTGTCTCGAAAAGACCAAAAAAAAAAAAAAAAAAATTAAACAATGTGTCTTATTTGAAAAAAAAAATATCACTGGTGACCCTGATTAGAAAATTCCCTGTGGAGCAGTGTGGACAAGAGAAAATGCAAAGAGCAGTCAGGACAGACATAGACAACTCTGATTCTTAGCAGGTAGAAATCATTAAAGCAATCTAACTTCCTTCCTATTGCAGCCCAAGCCCTCTGAAGGACACAAGGACACTCAAAGTGAACCTCTCCATGTCCCCTTTACTCCCTGTCTGAATGACCCCACACTCTCTTCTCTCCCAGATCCTCCCTGCTAAGGAGCTTCCGCCTTCCTGCAGCTTTGCCTCTGCCCTACTGGCTCTCAAGGACTGCCTTGCCGGGCTAAGCAGCCAGGCCTGACTCTCCTGGATCATAATTAGTATTGCTGCTAACAATGCTTGGCCCCTATAGAATAGCAACCTGGGAGATTCTGATACTTCCAATTTTCCCCCTCAATGCTTTCCCAGATGTAATTTCTCAGCCAATACCTTGTGCTCCAGCCATAGGTCCCAGCTGCCCCCTCACCAGGGGAGAATTAAGCCTGGGCTTGCATGTCCCTCCAGAGGACCTAATCAGTTAGCAAAAGACATCTCCTGCCATTATCACGGCATTATCATATTAACACAGACACGGCTTTGGAACAGGCAGAGAGCTTGCTGTGAGGAAGAGCTGGGTGAACCAGGCCAGTTCCACACAGCACACAACACATGTGCCTAGTAGTATGATCAGAAGACCAATGGCTAGAGAGAGAGGAGACTTCCTAGATGACCTCTAGAGTTTCTATCAGAGATGCAGCTCTACCAGCCACTGTCTTGGAGGAGGAGTGTGCCATGGCACTCCAGACTCCTGAGAAGAGAGTCTCAGCAGCCAGAGCCATGGCCACTGCTCTCAGCTTGGTATTCTAAGGCTAGGTCTTGTCAAGTCTTAGGCCCAGCCCTTCTTTGTCTCATTAATAAATCCTGGCCTCTTGCTAGGAAAGTACTCAGTTCAGAGAAGTGTCTTGATCTCCCAGGTCTGAGGAACTTTATTTCATTGCTCTCTAATGGGTCTCCAGTTCTCTGGAACAAAAGACTGTGTCTAAGAGTCTTGGAGGAGAGGTTGAAAGATGCCTTCAGTTAAGAATGACCCTGGCTTCTGCTACAGGAGATAAAGATGGAAAACCAACATTGTTTTGTTGGTCTTTTATTGAGTTCAGGGTCTTCCCTATTAGCCCCAAGCTGGCCGTGGAACTCACTATGTAGAACCTGGGCTGGCCTTCAACTTGCAGAAAATCTGCCTTCGCTCTCAGCCCCCAATTTGGGATTAAAGCCGTGCGCCATCAACGCTTGCGTCAGAAAACTAACATAAGGTACTTACTGCAGGGAGGTCCATGATAAAGCCTTTTTGTTGTTGCTGAAATAATATATATATTACTATATATATATATATATATATATATATTATATATATATGGTGGGCTTGGCTGGGAATATGGAGCTCGTAGCCAATGTGTTGTTGTCCAATATGATCAGACTTATGTTGAAATCCTAAACCCCATTATCAAGCTAGATACGTGTTCACATAACTCTTGAACCCCAGTGCTAGCCTGATGTGGGAGCGAGACAGCGAAACTTCAAAGCTCCTTGGCCCACTAGCGCCCCCTCGAGTAATGATGCGTGACTAACAGCAAAGAGTAATCCCATGCCTACAAGACCAGCGTAGGAAGGTGAGGGACTCACACCACTAATGGTTATCTTCTGACTTCATACATGCACTGTAGTACACACACCTTCGGGTCTAGTATCTGTCCTTTCCATTGCTGCGACAAAACACTCTGACACCCAACTTGGAGGAAAGGTATTTATTCAGCTTACATCTCCTGGTTCACAGTTCATCACTCAGCACAAGGCAGGAACTCGGGCGCAGGAACCTGGAGGCAGGAGCTGAAAGCACAGGCCATTAAGAACTGCTTCTGGCTTGCTCACTCCTGGCTTGCTCTCTGGCTCATGCCCAGCCTGCCTTCTTATACTGTCACTTCTCAACAATCAAGACAATACACTACAGATGTGGCCACAGGCCAATCCAATGGAGCCAATTCCCCAACCGAGGCTCCCTCAACCCAGGTGTTGTCAAGTTAGACACCAAAAGCTATCACAGCAACAATTGATTGACCTTAAACCACCCACCTGTTCCAGTTCTATCCCCAAAGTATGATGCTAACCTACTAATCACACCTAAAATCACAACACCTTAAAAAAAAAAAGACCCATCATAAAATTTCCAAACACTTAAAGTCCCAGATCTATTGGAAAAGTCTACTGTACTTGGGCTGCTGTAAAATCCAAACAAGTCTGTTCTTAGTTATCAAAGGGAAGAACCAGCACTTTCAAACAAAACCTAGGCCGAAAGATACTCAGGCTGGACGCCCATGGAATTTCACTCACAATCTGGTTCCAAAGGGCTGTTCCTTTTCACTTCTCTGACTCTGTTGTCCATGGCACAAACAGCTCATCCCGAGGCCCAAGCCGACTCCATTCTACACCTGCTGCTGCTCTTTGGTGGTCGTCCCAGAAAAAAAAAAAAAAAAAATAAATAAATAAATAAATAAATAAAAAAACAGGAAGAAGGTTTGAACTCTTTTGCCTGATTCCAAAGCCTAGATGCTTGGTAGTTTTCTACCCTGAGATGCCCAGGTGTATGGATGGACACTGAGGGGTGTCACTGATGACTAGTAACTTTGCACAGGAAGTCATACATTGATGTGTGGACTGCAGTGGAAACACAGCAGTGTGGTCCGATAGTCTGTTGACCATCTCCCAGCAACCTGGACAGGGCTCCTTACACACCTTTTTTTATATTGGTGCCTCTTTCTAAAGCTGCCCTTGTTCATTCCCAGGAAACTGGACTTTGACATGCCCTGGGAACTCACTGTCTGCGGGGTGGAATGATTAAAGGAGTGTGGGCTATGCAGTCAGACAGGTCTGGGTTCGAATCCTGATTCTGTTGTTGCATAGCCATTTAAGTCTGACTCTTACAGGGGAAAAGAATTCTCAGTTCAGCTTAACCACAGAAGGTTAATATCAAATGCCTGAAGAGATCCCTGGGGCCCCTCAGTAAACTCCTTGGGCAGGTGTTAAAGTTGAAGAAGAAGCCGGGTGTGGTGGCACGCACCTTTAATCCTAGCACTTGGGAGGCAGAGTGAGTTCTAGGACAGCTGGGGCTACAGGGAAATCCTGTCTCGAAAAGACCAAAATAAATAAATAAATAAATAAATAGATAAATAAATAAATAAAGTTGGAGAAGAATCTGGATTGGACACTCATTGCAGGCAGGAAGTCATCTGTTTGACCTTAATGGGTTAAGCCTCACTGGGGGTGCCTGGTTCTATTCCAGGCTTTTTTCCCTACTGGGGCGCTCTTAGCTTTAGGCTGAGCTTCCTATTGGCCCAGATCATCTTTTTTTGCACCAGGCCATGAGTGAAAGGACAGCCCAAGGACTGAGAGGTTTACATCAATTTTCCCTCTGACTTAATCAGAAGCAAAAGGCAAAAGAGAATAAGGATAAGTGAGTGATGGTTTAAGCACTGGAACAGCTGGGCCTGGTGGCGCACGCCTTTGATCCTAGCACTTGGGAGGCAGAGGCAGGCAAATGTTTGTGAGTTCAAGGCCAGCCTGGTCTGCAGAGTGAGTTCCAGGACAGCTGCTGGGAGCTGTCCAGGGAGACCCTATCTTGAAAAGACCAAAAAAAAAAAAGAACTGGAACAGGGGTTGTGCCCTGTGGTAAGTAATGCAGCCTGTTGCAAGGTTTTGACCAGTACTAAGTCCTTCAGGTGGGACTGTGGGGTGGGTCAGTAGCCAAGTGGACTATACTGTAATGTTCTGCTTCAAGAAAGTTATTTAATCTCTCTGGGCTTTGGTTGTCCTCTCTACTACTCAGTGGGACAATAATGCTTACCTTACAGGACTGATAAAGAATAAATGAGGATAGCAGATATCTGAGTGCCACAGCCATTCATTTATCCATATGTCAGATTCAAGAAGAGCAAGAAAGCATAGTGGTGAAATAGTTTACCATTGTACAAGTTTGTCAGATCTTGGGCTCATTCTGTAGAGAACAATACAGAATCTATATGAGAGGGAAAGTTTTACATGCAACAATATTGCTTAAATATTTAATAAACATTTAAATTTTAGGAAAACTGTAAAGTGTACTGATGAAAAATTTAGAAATATCAAATGGTAAAGTTCATAAATTTTCATCTTTTTTTTTTTTTTTTTGTCTTTTTGAGACAGGGTCTCCCTATAGCCTCAGCTGTCCTGGAACTCACTCTGTAGACCAGGCTGGCCTTGAACTCACAAAGATCCACCTGCCTCTGCCTCCCAAGTGCTAGGGTTAAAGGCGTGCGCCACCACGCCCGGCATAAATTTTCATTCTTAATTCAATGTGAGACAATTCTTAGGTATGAGTAACTAGAAACTTAAAGGCTTGAAGTTTTACTTATTCATCCATTCTTGTCAAATATCACAGAATCTAAAATTTAAATTAATTCTAAAAATGATTTTATGCATAATTCCATTTACCTCATGTCTTAAGACACATCAGAAATTTCATACTGAGCAAGAGTCTCACAGAAATATCTAAGATATGTCAAAAATTCACAAAGAGTTATAACATGTGAATGTTTGAAAATGTCTGGCATATATACAATGTAGAAAATCCTAAAAGGCATGAATGAGAAGTGTCTTTATATATTAAATGGTAAATATTTCCAGATCCCCCCCCAAAAAATAATAAATGAGAAAGTTGCATGTGGTGACACATACCTAGCACATAGGAAGAAGAGGCAAGAAGATGGCAAGTTTGAGCCAAACTGGGCTACATAGCAAGACATTGTCTCAAAACAAACAAATGAGCTAGATAGGTGGGTCATGCTTGTAATCCTAGCACTGGAGAAGTAAAAGCAGGAAAGTTAACACAAATTCCAGGCCAGCCAGAACTACATAGTGAGACCCCATCTCAAAAGAACAAAAATCAAAAGGTCTAAATGAAAGAACACAAAGTTGATGTGCCTGCGTCCAGTAGCTGCTTAGTAAACATTGCCTCCCCTCCGCCTTCTGTGGGAAGTCCACATTGTATTCGTTCTTGTTTTCTATTTTCTCTTGATGGGCCTTCTAAGCAAGCACCCATCTTCAGGATTATAAGAGAAGAAGATCTAGTCTTCTAATAATCCTGAAGGGCCAGTAAGTCTAACTAAGCCTCTTCAAGAGCAATTGGCAGAATGAGTGATGGGGTGCAAAAGGTTTCCTATGTGAAAAGGAAGATAAACATGTCCCATGCTAGGAGGATACTCTGCCTGGGACAAGACAGAATTTTTCTTTGAAATGCTAAGACACAATAAAAATAAAAATAGGTCTTCTTCCAGTTTGAGAGCCTCAGGCAGATGATTTATCTCCAGCCATTAATCCATGCTCACAGAAGCCATCCTGGACCTCATTCAACCATTGGCTCAACAGTATTTTAAGCCAGGCATACTGGCTCATGCCTGTAATAGCAGGACTTGGGAGGCTGATGCAGGAGGATTGCTTACAAGTTTGAAGCTAGCTTGGACTATATAGGAATACTAGGTCAGCCAGAGATATACAGCAAGACCCTGCCTTAAACACACACACACACACAAACACACACACACAAACACACACACTATAAATATTGATAAAATGTCTACTATATGTCTGTTTCTGTCTCATAGAATTTACAATCTAGGGAGAGATATTAATCAAGCAATATTATTTTTAAACATTTTTACTTAATCTTAATTTTATTTATTTTATTTATTTATTTTTTTTTTTGTCTTTTTGATCCATCTTACTGGCCCTTATTTTTAGATGCTTTGAACAATATTACTTCAAAAGCCACCAAAATCATGTAAATACAGCCATTGTTAAGACATCTAAATGTGGGTGGTGAGATGGATCAACAGGTAAAAGTGTTTGCTGCCCAAGCCTGGCAACCAAAGTCCAATCCCCAGAAACCACATAAAGGTAAAAGGAGAATACACACGTAACAATAAATTTACACACAACCTCTCTCTTAAGCCCTCTTCTTGCCTGTGTATAACTGTCTCTCTCAAACTACTATTAATGAATATAAATACATGCATGGCGAGTGCTATAAGGGAAAGGGGCATGATTCTAGACAAACATTCATTCATTCTTTCTTTTGGAACTTTAAAAAAATACTTTATTATTTTTAAATATTTTATTCAGCTTTTTTATTTTATGCATATGAGTATATTGCTTGCATGTATGTAAGTGTACCTATGTTGTCCAATGCCCTTGGAGGTCAGAAGAGGGCATTGGATTCCCCTGAAACTGGAGTTACAGACAGTTGTCCACCACCATGTAGGTGCTGGGAATCAAACCCAGGTCCTCTGCAAGAGCAGCCAGTGCTCTTAACCACTGAGCCATCTCTCCAGCTCCTCTTCGGAAACTTTTGAGATGATATCACGAAGGCACTTTACCACTGAATTACATCTCCACTCCTTGGCTCCAGAACTTTTAGCAAACAATTTGACCTACACTGAAAAGCCAGATTGTATCACAAACATATATGTATATAAATTTTATATATGGGGGGATTTTTCACTGTGTAGCCTTGACAAGCCTGGAACTCTCTCTGCAGACCAGGATGGCCTCAGATTTACAGAGATCAGTCTGCTTTTACCTTCTCAGTGCTGAGACTAAAGGCATGTGCCACCATGCCCAGATTCTTTCTTTTTTTCTTTCTTTTTTTTTTTTTTTGCAGTCACAGCACACAGCCAATGTTTATTGAAGCAAAAGTAACACTCCATACAGCAAACAAAGAAACTGTGGGAGGGGCCAGAGCTGCAGCACTGTCTACCCACCCTGCCCCAGTCTGATTCTTTTTAAAAAATATATATTATTAACCATTTATTTATTTTACTTTATGTGTGTGAGTGCTTTACCTGCATGTATATATGTGCACCATGTGCCTGCTTGGTGCCATGGAGGCCAGAAGACAGTGTTGGCTGCCTTGGAACTGGAGTTCCAGGTCGTTGTGAGCCACCATGTGGGTGCTAGGAACCGAACCCTGGTCCTGTTCAAGAGCAGCAAGTGCTCTTAACCACTGAGCCATCTCCCCAGCCCCATGTTAGATATTTTGACCTTTATCTTGAGAATAATGGGAAGTTGTTGAAAAGTGTAAATGATTATTCTTGCTACAATGAGGAGAACATTGCAGGGGACCTTGTGGTAACTGAGCAATTCAAGTGATGAGTAGCAGTGGTGATAGAGAAAGGGGCATGGATTAAAGACAACACTTGTTGGACTAGATGACTGATTAGATACTGGTTGAGGAAGAAACATTGATGATAACAGTGTATGGGGTAAATAGATGGGGTAAAGGCTTACACATGTTGCCCACGAGGTGCCTCTGAAACATTCAAGATATATGATCTAGAGAAGCCAGGGCTGAAGATGATAAATGTGTGGGTCATTTGCAAAAACAGTATGGGAGTTCATGTGCGAACAGAGCATGAGAAGAAGGCCTAGAGCCAAGCCCTGACGACTTCTGACCCATGATTGACAAGAGTGGTTCTGAAAATGTGATTCATGGAGCATGTTATGTTTAATCTTAATTGTCAACTTCACTAGTTTTAGAATCACCACAATGTAAGACACATTATATATCAGTCTTTTCTGTCAAACACTACAAAAATTTTGTTTACAGAGAGGAATTAAAAGATTTTAATCTTCTCCCTCCTTGCAAGTTTTTTTGTTTATGCAAAGGCACTTTTGCATTCCTAGAACTGGAAGGCCTGAAGTTGCATATCACTTCCCCACTTCAGCCAACTCCTTCTCTTTCCTTCATTTCCTTTGTGACAATTCTTTTAAAACTAGCCAACAGGCCATTAGGGAAAAGGCCTAGTATTCATGACTTTAAATAAACACCTGTCAAGTTTCCTGCTCTGTGTGGTGCTTGCTTCTCCACTTTTGTGAGCTGTGCAGCGCTCTGCTTAGAAGTAAAGTTGTCTTTTTTGGCCAGGCGTGGTGGCGCATGCCTTTAATCCTAGCACTTGGGAGGCAGAGGCAGGCGGATCTTTGTGAGTTCAAGGCCAGCCTGGTCTACAGAGTGAGTTCCAAGAGAGCTGGGAGGCTACAGGGAGACCCTGTCTCGAAAAGACAAAAAAAAAAAAGAAGTAAAGTTATGTCTTTTAAGATGTTTTATTTAACAGCCACTCATGGTAGTACATGCCTTTAATTCCAGCATTCAGTATGCAGAGGCTGGCAGATCTCTGTGAGGTCAAGGCCAGCCTGGTCCACATAGCATACATAGCAGTGGTTAAGAGCACTGTATACTCTTGAAGAAGCCCTGGGTTCAATTCCCAGCACCCACATGGCAGTTAACAACTTTCAGTTCCAGGAGAATCTAGTGCCCACTTCTGACCTCCTCAGGCATTGCACAACATAGGTACACTTAAATACATGCAGGCAATATGCTCAGACACATAAAATAAAAATAATGAATAAATAAATAAAAGAAGTTCAAGGTCATTCTTCCCTACATAGTAAGGTCGAAGCCTGCCTGGAATACATGAGATCCTGTCGAAAGAAAGAGAAAGAAAGAAAGAGAGAAAGAGAGAAAGAGAGAGAAAGAAAGAAGAAAGAGAGAGAGAGGAAGGAAGAAAGAAGAAAGAGAGAGAGAGAGAGGAAGGAAGGAAAGAAGGAAGGAAGGAAGGAAGGAAGGAAGGAAGGAAGGAAGGAAGGAAGGAAGGAAGGAAGGAAGGAAGGAAGGAAGGAAGCTGAGCATTCATCTCTCTCTGCTTCCTGACTGCTAAGGACTCGGTGTGACTGGCTGCCTCATCCTCTGGTCACCATGCCTTCCCTGTCATGATGATCTGTACCCTCACACAGTGAGCCAAAATAAACCTTTCCTACATTAAGTTGCTTTTGTTAAGTATTTTGTCAGAGCAATGACAAAAGTAACTAATACAGGGTCTGGAGAGATAGTTCAGTGGTTAAGAGAACTAACTGGCTGCTCTTCAAGAGGACCCCAGTTCAGTTCCCAGTATCCACATGACAGCTAGCAACCATCTATAACTGTAGTTCCAGGGGATCTGACGCCCTCTTCCAGCCTCCAGGGCATTATATACACAAGTTGCACTTACACACATGCAGGCAAAACACTCACACACATAAAATAAAAATAAAATAATTTTTAAAAACTATACAGAGCCCTCTTAAAGGATTCCCCAAGACCCTCTCAGGAGTTCGTGATGCTAATACCTTTTTTTTTTGCAGTCTTTTTGAGACAGGGTATCCCTGTAGCCCTAGCTGGCCTTAACTCACTATGTAGACCAGCCTAGCCTTGAACTCACAGAGATCCACCTGCTTCTGCTTCCCAAATGCTGGGATTAAAGGTGTGTGCCACCACGCCCAGCACTAAAACCATTTTTAAAGCAATGCATGAAGAGATGGCTCAGCAGTTAAGGGCACTTCCTTAGAAGACCTGGGTTCCATTCCAAGCACCCACTTGGAGGCTCATAATAGTCTGTAGTTCCAGCTCCAGGGAACCAATGTCATCTTCTGGCCTCCATGAGCATTGCACATATATGCTACATATACATACAAGCATGCAAGCAAACATCCGTACACATAAGATAACTTTGCTTGGTCATTTTGAGACAGGGTCTCAACTGTAGTCCCAGCTGGCCTGGAACTCACTGTGTAGACCAGGCTGGTCTTGAATACACAGAGATCTGCCTGCGTCTGCCTCTTGAGTGCTGGGATTAAAGGTGTGTGCCACCATGCCCAGGACATAAGATAACATTAAAAAATATTTTATCGGGACTGGAGAGATTGCCTAGCGGTTAACAGCACCAACTGCTCTTGCAGAGGACCCGGGTTCGATCCCCAGCGCCCACATGGCGGCCGAGAACCGTCTGTAACTCCAATTCCAGGAGAACTCCAGTTCCAGGGGAATCTGAGACCCTCTTCTGACCTCCGCGGCATTGCACGACACGGGTGCACAGACCTGCATGCAAAACAATACATTCATACACATACAAAAATAAATATTAAAAAAATATTTTATCTATTTTTTTATGTGTATGAGTGTATTGCCTGTATGTATGTAAGTGCACCTGTGTCATACAATGTCTGTGGAGATCAAAAGAGGGTGTCAGATCTGCTGGAACTAGAATTACAGTTATTAGCCACCATGTGAGTGCTGAGAACCAAAGCTGCATACTCTGTAAGAGCAGCCAGTGCTTTTAACTGCCGAGCCATCTTTCCAGCCCAAGATATATTTCTTTGTCTTTTCTTGAGACAGCATCTCCCTGTAGCCACAGCTGGCCTGGAACTTGGTATGGGGTCCTGGCTGGCCTCTATCTCATAGAGATCCGCCTGCCTCTGCCTCCGTAGTGCTGGGATTAAAAACTGTGCACCGGGGCTGGAGGGATGGCCTAGCGGTTAAGAGCGACGACCGCTCTTGCAGAGGACCCGGGTTCGATCCCCAGCACCCACATGGCGGCTGAGAACCGTCTGTGACTCCGGTTCCAGGAGAACTCCAGTTCCAGGGGAATCCGAGACCGTCTTCTGACCTCCGCGGCATCGCACGACACGGGTGCGCAGACCTGCATGCAGACAGTACATTCATACACATAAAAATAAATAAATAAATAAAAAAAAAATTAAAAACTGTGCACCACCATGCCTGGCTCCAAGATAATTTTTTAATATATTTATTATTTATTATTTTGTGTGTATGAGTGTATTGCCTGCATGTTTATAAGTGCACCCATGTCATGCAATGCCCTCATAGGATTCCCCTGGAACTGGAGTTACAACAGTTCTTCGCTGCCATGTGGGTGCTGGGAATCAAACCCAGGTCCTCTGCAAGAGCAGCCAGCGCTCAACCGCTGAGCCAGCTCTCCAGCTCCCAACATTTTTTAATATTAAAAAAATACATTTACTGTTTCTCATTTAGTTGATGCCTGTACTGTTGGTGCAAAAGCAACTGTGGGTAAGAGTGTGCACCTAGACACAGATCTACACAATGGTGCTGAAGTGTCCCAGTAGTCATCAGGGAATTCTTCACTAGGAAAAAAAGATCCATGATAAAACAGTAAAAACAAACACAGAAACACACACATTAATTTCTACTGTCTCAATCCTTGACTATCTTTCTGTCTGACAAAATAGGATGCACACAGCCAGATGAGATGGTGTACGACTTTAATCCCAGAATTTGGGAGGCAGAGGCAGGTAGATCTCTGTGAGATGGAAGACAGCTTAGACAACATAGCAAGCCTCAGACTAGCTGAGGCTACAGGGAGACTTTGTGTCAAAAAAAATTAATTAATTAAAAAAATAGGATGCACACAGGAAGTTCTTCTGCCATCCAAAGCGTAATGATTACCCCATGAGCAGCTCTTCTATGGCAGTTTCAAGCCTCTTTTTCTTGTGGAGTATCATTTGTACTTGAAAGAATGACTGAGAAACAAACTTTGATTATTCAGATTTGAGTTTTTGGCAGACAATTTCCCCAAAATGAACAAAGTAAGCCTGTCACTTCAAGGAAAACAACTGACAGTATTTGTTGCCAGTGATACAATTCAAGCTTTCAAGTGAAAAAATTAGAATTTTGGAACACTTGTATCTGCCACCATGAACCTGAAAGCTTCCCAAGACTTAAAGACTTTTCATAAGATTGATGGTGATTTAAGGAATGTGATCTTTAAAATAACTCTATGATGAAACACATCAACATTGAGACCTCTATATTTCAGTAGACTTGTGTTTTCCAAATACCCAATGTACGATGTCACAAAGTTTCTTCAAAGTTGGAGATAAGTCAATAAATTTTATTGATGGGAATTAATTGATCTGGTTTTAGATTCCATATTTTAGCCCATCTTTAAGAAACAGAGCCAAGCATAGTGGTGCATGCCTTTGATCACAGCACTCAGGAGGGAGGCAGAGGCAGACATATCTCTGTGAGTTCAAGGCCAGCCTGGTCTATATAATGAGTTCCAGGCCAGCTGGGGCTACATAGAGACCCTGTCTCAAAATGACCAGAAAACACCCCAAAAAAATCTATTATGTGTTGGACTGGTGAGATGGTTTAGGAGGTAAAAGCACTTGCCTCTCAAGCCTGACACCTGAATTTGATTCTTGAAACCCACAGTATAAAGAGAATCAATTTCTCAGAAATTTTCCTATGGCCTCTACCCACATACCATAGCATATATTCACTACCCCCAACTCTATCACACACCATAGTGTACATTCACTACCCCCAACTCTACCACACACCACAGCTTACATTCACTACCCCCAACTCTACCACACACCATATCGTACATTCACTACCCCCAACTCTACCACACACCATAGCATATATTCACTACCCCCAACTCTCACCCCCAATCATCTCACACTGATAAAAAAATCAATAAAATTTAGAAGCTACTCTGTTTCTGGTCTACATAATAAGTTCCAGGGCAGCCAAGGCTATATAGTGAGACCTCATCTGAAAAGAAAAAGAAAGAAAAGAAACTACTATGTTGAGCTTTGATTGATGTACTATCAAAGAAAAAATGTCTACAATTATATTAAAAAGAAAATACTCCCCCCTTTAAATTCTATAAAACTATATTTTCTTCGGGCTGGAGAGATGGCTGTGGTTAAGAGCACCAACCACTCTTACAGCGGACCCGGGTTCGATCCCCAGCACCCACATGACGGCCAAGAACCGTCTGAAACTCCAATTCCAGGAGAACTCCAGTTCCAGGGGAATCCGACACCCTCTTCTGACCTCCGCGGCATTGCACGACACGGGTGCACAAACTTGCATGCAGACAGTACATTCATACACATACAGAAATAAATAAAAATTAATAAAAAAATTTTTAAAACAAACTATATTTTCCTCATATATGTCAATGAAAACTTCATATTAAAATTATTTGCACATAGAAACAATGACAGAATTCAAGTATCTTTTTTAAGATTTATTTTTATTTAGGTGTATGAGTGTTTGCCTGCATTTATGTATGCACACTATATGCATGCCTCGTGCCCTCAGAAGCCAGAAAGAGGGGTGTTAGATCCCCCCTGGAGCTAGAGCTCCAGATAGCTATGAGCATCCAGGAGAGTGCTGGGAACAGAATCCAGACCCCCTGCAAGAGCAGCAAACACTCAGCCACTGAGTCATCTTCTACCGCTCAAATATCTTTTATTAAACCAGATATTGAAGAGATTTATTTATTTATGTATTTATTTATTTATTTATTTATTTATTTTTGTCTTTTTCAGACAGTGTCTCCCTATAGCCCCAGCTGGCCTGGAACTCACTATGTAGACCAGGCTGGCCTTGAACTCAGAGAGATCTGCCTGCCTCTGCCTCCCAAGTGCTAGGATTAAAGGCATGCACCACCATGCCCGGCTTAAAGGCAGTTCTTAGCTACCATGTGGGTGCTGGGATTCAAACCCGGGCCCCCTGCAAGAGCACTCGGCGCTCTTAACCTCTGTGCCATCTCTCCAGTCCCTGAAGAGATTTATAAAATGCAAAACTTGGAGCTAGAGAGATGCCTTGGCAGTTAAGAGCACTAGCTGTTCCTGCAGAGAACCTGGATTTGATTTCCAGCACCCACATGGTTGCTAACAACTGTCCATAACTCTAGTTCCAGGGGAACCGGATGCCCTCTTCTGATGTCTGTGGGCATTTTACAACATGGGCACACTTACATACATGCAGGCAATACATTTATTCACATAAAATAAAAATAATAAATAAAATATTTTTAATGTAAAACTTGCCAATCTCACACCTGTTTTTTGAGTTTTTGTTATTGTTTTTTAAGAAACAGCACTTTTTTTTTTTGTGGGGCAAGTGGCTGGGAAATGCTTTAAAAATGTCCCACATCTGGGCTGGAGAGATGGCCTAGCGGTTAGGAGCGCCGACCGCTCTTACAGAGGACCCAGGTTCGATCCCCAGCACCCACATGGCGACTGAGAACCGTCTGAAACTCCAATTCCAGGAGAACTCCAGTTCCAGGGGAATCTGACACCCTCTTCTGACCTCCGCGGCATTGCACGACATGGGTGCACAGACTTGCATGCAGACAGTACATTCATACACATACAGAAATAAATAAAAATTAAAAAAAATGCCCCACATCTTGGGGCTGGAGAGATAGATGGCTCAGCAGTTAAGAGCGCCAACTGCTCTTGCAGAGGACCTGGGTTCGATTCCTAGCACACACATGGCTACTAGGAACCATCTTAACTCCAGTTCCAGGGGAATCCAACGCCCTCTTCTGACCTCCGCAGCATTGCACAACAGGGGCGCACCAACTCATACACTCACACACATAAAAAATAATAAATTTAAAAAAAATGTTCCACATCTTTAGTCATCAGGGAAATGCGTAATAAACCATTTGAGAGTTCATCTTACTCCTCTAAGAATGGCAAAGATCAAAAAACAAATAGCACATGCTGATGAGGAAGTGGAGAACAGGGAACTGATATTCTCTGCAGCCACTGTGGGAATCAGTGTGGAGATCCCTCAGAAAAGCTTGAATGCCGGGCGTGGTGGCGCACGCCTTTAATCCTAGCACTCGGGAGGCAGAGCAGGCGAATCTTTGTGAGTTCAAGGCCAGCCTGGTCTACAGAGTGACTTCCAGGACAGCAAGAGGCTACAGGGAGAACCTGTCTCGAAAACACCAAAAAAAAAAAAAAAAAGCTTGATTGATTTACCATATGATCCAGCCATGCCACTCTTGGGCATATACTGAAAAGATTCTATCCCCTACTGCAGAAATACTTGTTCACCCTGATATTTCTCTTTTCATTCCTGCTCTTTTCATAAAAGCCAGAAATTGGAAACAACATAGATGTCTATCAACTGATGAATGAATAATGAAGGTGTGGTACATATATACAAAGGAATATTATTCAGATCTTAAAAAAGGAAATTGTGAAATTCACGAGTAAATGGGTGGACTGAAAACAATCATCCTGAGTGAGGTAATGCAGACTCAGAAAGACAAACCTCACATGTTCTCTCTAATAGCTAGATACTAGTTTTGAAATCTTAGATATTCATCTTTCAATCTGAAAATCTAGAGAGATCGATAAACTAATAAGTGCCCATGGGCAGAGGCAGACAGGCTTCCTGGAAGGGGTGGTAGAAAGCAGTGGCATAAGGAGGGAAAGAGGAACAATAAACTAGGAAGGCATGGACAAGGGGAGGACAGGGCAAAGGAGGGAGTATAGGGAGGGACAACTAACACTAAAGGACTTTAGAAAAAGCCATATGGCTTTTTGTAGAAAATTCTTAAATTATATACATATATATTATAAAAAGAGATTAAGCCAGGTGTGGTGGTGCACGCCTTTAATACCAGCACTCGGGAGGCAGAGGCAGGCAGATCTCTGTGAGTTCAAGGCCAGCCTGGTCTACAGAGTGAGCTCTGGGCCAGCTGGGACTAAAGGGAGACCCTGTCTCAAAAATACCAAAAAATAAAATATAAAAAAATAAAAAGAGATTAAAAGGAGTTATCCTATAACAGAGGGACATTGCCCTTTCTAGACACCATAGGCTAAAAAGCAAAACAAAAACAACAAAAACAAAAACAACAAAAACAAAAACAAAAAACACCTCAATGCCAGGAATGGACTCCCTTTCTAAAAGCAATTGGCCAGGGGTCCCAAAGACCCTTAAAACAATACTGGCCATTGCCTTTGCCATTGCCCTTGCTCTCGGTTACCAAACCAGAACTGGATGGTAAGACCCTATTGTTGAAAACACTGCATACATGAGCTGTAGAATTAACAAGGAGAAATCAAGCTGGTGCTGACTTCAGAGCCTCATCCCTACTAGGTAGCGTCCATAGTGCTGGAAGATACCATGCATGCTATCAGAATAAAAATAAAAATAATCACCATCCTTACCCAGATGTGAATCCTATGAGCTACAACAAAAATTGGTCTTGCAAGACATGCCCACTGACACAATAATGGCAGGAATATTATGGGAGTAACCAACCACTCTTTATTTGAATTTAAATTTTGCTTCATAGGATGTAGCCCATACCTGACACTGATAGCAGGTTTAGGAACCTGAGGATAGACAGGTCACAGGACATAGGGGAGAATTTAGTACTAGTTTTCTACTAAATAGTTATCATATTAAACTGACTCCAAATGACATTGTTATACTCATAGATTAATGCACCTCTCAACTCCCACTGGAGAAGCTTCCTTGTACAGCATATGGTGATAAACACAGACACTTACAACTGGCCAATGTATAGAGAAGAAGAGTTTGTGTTGTAGTCTGTCTTCCATTGCTGTGACAAAACACTCTGACTGACACCAACTTGGGGAGGAAAGGGTTTATTCAGCTTACATCTCCCAGGTCACAGTTCATCACTTAGGGAACCCAAGGCAGGAACCTGAAGGCAGGAGCTGAAGCACAAGTCATGGAGGAGTGCTGTTCACTGGCTTGCTCTCCTGGCCCATGCTCAGCCTGTCCTCTTATACAGTACACAACCATGAGCAGTGTGGGCTGGGCCCTCCCACATTGCCTGATAATCAAGACAATACTCCACAGATGTGGCTACAGGCCAATCCAATGGAGCCAGTTCCCCAACTGAGGCTCCTTCAACCCAGGTGTGTCAAGTTGACACTTAAGCTATCCAGCACAGTTTGCAAAGTGCTTAACCTGAATAGGACACATCACATTTCTACTCTTAAGACTTGGGGATCATTGCAGAAAAGGGGGCAGAAAGAATGGAAGAGCCATAGGTAGTAGATGACTACATGGAAACAGAGCTTTCCGGACAGCTGGTCAGTCACTCATATAAACTCACAGCAAGGGGACAGCATGCACAAGTCCTGTGTGAGCTCAAACCAGAAAAAAAAAAAATCCCAGCATAGACATGAGGAAGTTCCTAAGATGCTCCAAGCCCACCTAAGGAAATTGTGGCAACAGATGGCTTCTGGGAGGGACAGAGACAGTCTCTCTCAAGTATGGGACTCTTGGTAGGTTAACCAGACTCCAGTAGATAGACCCATACTTAAGGACGTCTGGGGATACCAAATTGGACAGGGGCCAATAAGTGGAGGGGATCTAAGTATCAAATAATATTATATGAAAAGCACAAGAATTCAATTTAAAATATTTTAAAAAACACAGTACTTTTTTTCAACTAAATGGGATCCTTACATTAACATGTAATGATTTTTTTATTGTTATTAAACAAATTTTCTTTTGGAATCTTGGTTTTCACTGCTTTATTTTGTTTCTGTGGTTTTAGGTTGAACCTTGAGCATGCTAGGCAAGCTGCCTTCCACTGAGCCTTTTTTTTTTCTTTTGGTCTTTTGGAGACAGAGTCTCCCTGTAGCCCCAGCTGCCTTGGAACATGCTATGTAGACCAGGCTGGCCTTGAAATCACAGATCTGATTGCCTCTGCTTCCCAAGTGCTGGGATTAAAGCTCATGCTACTGCACCTGGCTAGCCTTTTGTTTTATTTTGTTTTGTTTATCTTTTCAGTTTGAGACAGGGTTTCACTTAGTTTCCTGTGGGAATATCCTATTTGAATTAGGGGCTAGTTCTCAGCTAGCATCCCTCAGGGCACAATGTGGGAGCCATGGGATTCCTCTGACCCCGCTCCAAGAGGGAGCAAGCAATGTGGCCCACGTACATGATGTTAGGTGGAGCAGCAGTATATAATGGTGTGATTGGCTCTGGGAGGTAACATCATTTTGCTTATAAACGTGACTTGCAGCAGGGAATAAATCGAATTCTCTATTACCATTATTACACAGAATTCCTGTCCAAAGCAGGCCTGGATTTCGAGTGCAGTGGCTAGTGTGTTGGAGGGGGTCTCTCAGACCACCAACCTGGTAGGCTAGCATAAGGTCAGACGGTGGCATGGGGTTGGATGGAGACAAATCAGGTCACCAACCTGTGGAGTGAATTGTGAGTGGTTGTATGCTGAAGATTGACCATCAGCCATCAACCTGAAATTCCTATCCAGGCACCAGCAGTCTTTGGGCAGGTGGGAAAGCATGGCCAGTCAGGAGGCATTCGGCCACCCAGGCTAAGGACCTAAGTTGCAAGTACCTCTCAGGTTGGGTTATAAAAGTGACCAACTGAACTCTATGCCAAGGGGTCAGTTCCCCACAGTGGCTGCAGGTGGCCACTGTGCTCCCCCTTCCCTTAGCAGGACTGCTCTACACCTGCTCGTAGCAAGAGAAGCTTCCTACAGTTCCCAGGCTGACTTTGAACTCACTATGTATGTACTGTAGCAGGCCTTAATTCCAGATCCTCTTGCCTTAGCCTTTCATTATAAGAGTTATTCTAGGGGCTGGAGAAATGGCTCAGAGGTTAAGAGCAATGTCTGCTTTTGCAGAGGACCAGAGTTCAGCTCTCAGCACCCACACATTGGCTAACAACCATCTGTAACTCCAGTATCAGGGATCCAACCCCTTCTTCTGACCTGCATGGGCACTGCATAACACAGGTGCACTTGCATACATGCATGCACTCATGCACTTAAATAAAAAGAATAAATATTTCAAAAGAGAGTTATTCTAGATATCCCACAAACACATTAGAATAAGAAAATATTCATGCTTAAAGTCCTAGAGGGAATTGGATTTGAGGGATCATTCCTCAATGTAATCAAAGCCATATACAGGAAACCCACAGCCAATATCATCCTAAATGGGGAAACAACAGAAACATTCCCTTTAAAGTTAGGAACTCAGCAAGGCTGCCCCCTGTCACCACTCCTCTTCAATATAGTGCTTGAAACACTTGCTAGAGCATAAGGCAAGAAAAGGAAATTAAAGGAGTACTAATTGGAAAAGAGGAAGTCAAGATATCCCTATTTGCTGATGATATGATTGTTTACTTAAGGGATGCTAAAAACTCCACCAGAAAACTCCTAGAAACAATTAACAGCTTCAGCAAAGTGGCAGGATACAAATTCAACCTAAAAAAAAAAAAAATCAGTGGCCTTTCTTTACACCAACAACAAGCAACTGAAGAAGGAATTCAAGGAGATCTTCCCACTCACAATAGCCCCAAAAACAATAAGATACCTAGGAACAAACCTAACCAAAGGCACCAAAGATCTCTACAATAAAAATTTTAAACCCTTAAAGAAAGAAATTGAAGACAGCATCAGAAGATGGAAAAACCTCCCATGCTCATGGATTGGGAAAATTAACATTGTAAAAAGGTCCATTCTACCCAAACTCTTGTATAGATTTAACGCAATCCCAAAGAGTTTCTTCACAGGCTTGGAAAAAAAAGTCCTTAAATTCATCTGGAAAAACGAAAGACCCCGAATAGCCAAAACACCCCTGAGTGAAAAGAGCTACACAGGGAGTGTATTAGTCACTTTTTTTTTGTTGCTGTGATAAAACCACCATGAGCAAGGGAACTTATAAAAGGAAGAGTTTATTTGAGCTTACAATTGACAGTTCCAGGGAATCAGAGTCCATTGTGGTGGGAAGCAGGGTGGCCGGGGCTGGAGCAGCAAGCTGAGGGTCACATCTCACAATGAACACAGGAAGCAGAGAGAGCGACTGGAGACCACAAGGCTTGTTAAACTCACCAAGCCTACCCCCAATAACGTACTTTCTCCAGCACGGCCACACCTTCTAAGACCTCCAAGAACAGTGCCACCAACTGGAGACAAAATGTCTGAATACTTAAAGCCTATGGGGGGACACTCTCATTCAAACCACCACAGGGGGGATCTCTATACCAGACTTCAAACTATACTACAGGGCTATAGTCATAAAAACAGCCTGGTACTGGCACAAAAACAGACCTGTTGACCAATGGAACAAAACTGAAGATCCAAACCTGAGCACATTCTGTTTCAGCCATCTCATATTTGACAAGGGGGCCAAGAAAACACAATGGAGAAAAGACAGCATCTTCAGCAAGTGGTGTTGGCAAAACTGGATCACCACTTGTAGATGAATGAAATTAAACCCCTACCTCTCACCCTATACAAAAGTCAACTTCAGATGGATTAAAGACCTCAACGTGAAACCCCAAACTCTGAAGGCGATAGAAGAAAAAGTTGGCAGCAGACTATAAGACATAGGCATATGAAAAGACTTTCTAAACTGGACAGCAGCTGTGCAAGAATTAAGGTAGACAATTGACAAGTGGGACCTCATTAAGCTCAAAAGCTTCTGTACATCAAAAGAAACAATCAGGAGCTGGAGAGATAGCCTAGCAGTTAAGAGCACTGACTGCTCTTGCAGAGGACCCAGGTTCCATCCCCAGCACCCACATGGTGGCTGAGAACTGTCTGTAACTCCAATTCCAGGAGAACTCCAGTTCCAGGGGAATCCCACACCCTCTTCTGACCTCTGAGGCATTGCACAACACGGGTGCTCAAACCTACATGCAGACAGTACATTCATACACATACAAAAATAATAATAAATTAATTAAAGAAAAAAAGAAACAATCAAGGAAGTGAAGAGAAATCCCACAGAGTGGGAGGAAACCTTCACAGCAGAAACATCTGACAAACTATCGATTTCCAGAATATGTAAACTACTCAAAACACAAAGAGGAAAGAAAACAAATGACCCACTCAATAGATGGAGCAAAGAGCTGAACAGAGACTTCACAAGTGAGGAATTAGAGATGGCTGAGAAACACCTTAAGAAGTGTTCAACATCACTAATCATTAAGGAAATGCAAATCAAAACCACTTTAAGATATCATCTT
>VZQC01011344.1:3457667-3562833 GCA_009823505.1 Rhizomys pruinosus | reverse complement strand
TTTATCCAGAGATGCTAGGAGCAACCAGGCAACATCATTATTTTCCTTATTTTTCTGCAATTTCTCAAACGTTTTATATAGAGAGTCACTAAATTCCTTGCTCCTCACAAGAAGTGAGTTAGGTGAGTCAAAAGGATCTATCTTCATAATTACATCAAATAGTCTGCACCAAGGATTATCATTCCTCTTCATGCCACCAGGAGAGCCTTCATTGGGTTGGAGAGCTGGCTCCAGAAACCACCAAGCCCACTAAAGAAATTCATCCTTTCAATTCTGTTTCTCTAGAACCACTCCTGGTACCAAAATCTGTATTAGGGTTCTCTAAAGAAACAGAAGCAGGGGCTGGAGAGATGGCCTAGCAGTTGGGAGCGCCGACCGCTCTTGCAGAGGACCCGGGTTCGATCCCCAGCACCCACATGGCGGCTGAGAACCATCTGAAGCTCCAATTCCAGGAGAACTCCAGTTCCAGGGGAATCCGAGACCCTCTTCTGACCTCCGTGGCGTTGCACGACACAGGTGCACAGACTTGCATTCAGACGGTACATTCATACACATACAGAAATAAATAAAATTAATAAAATAAAAAAAAGAAAAATATAAAAAAAAAGAAACAGAAGCAATAGGATGAATATATAGCTATATACAATTTATTGATTTGCTCATGTGACAGAGCTCAAGTAGTGCAACAGTAGCCGCGTCACACTGGAGAGGCTGAGAATCCAGGGAACTGCTCAGTCCGAAAGGCTGGATGTCTCAGTAGTCCTAATCTGGTGCTGAAGGCTCGGTGGATTCCAGGAGATCTGCCAGTCTCAGTACATGCTGGGATCTGAAGGGTTGATCACAGCAGCAAGACAAACTCACCAGTGAGAGAGAGGCAAGCCTCAGGAGAAAAGGGACCAGCTCCCTCTGCCAAGGCCTTTTATACTTCCTGCCGCCAGAAGGTAACACCCACATTTGGGGTGGGCCATCCAGGTTGAGGTGGTCCAATCCGAAGATCCTTTTTCTGTTATTTGTTCCTTAGTCCAGTCAAGTTGACACCCAGGATTAACCATCACATGGGCTAAGACCTTACATTTTTATTTTATGTATATGAGTATATTGCCTGCATGTGTTTAAGTGCACTGGTGTCATGCAATGCTCAAGAAGGACAGAAGAGGGTGTTGGATTCCACTGGAACTAACTATGGACAGTTGTTAGCTGCCATGCTGGTGCTGGGAACTGGACCCAGGTCCTCTGCAAGTGCAGTCAGTGTTCTTAACTGCTGAGCCATCTCTCCAGCCCTCTAGATGCTTCTTGTCCTCATACTGAACTTATTGTTTGTCACAGCCATTTTGGCTTTGTATTTATGCTGATTACACTGTACTGGTCTCAGGGGAAAGTTAAACATGTAAGCAATTCAGTACAGTGTAATTGCCTGCTGTTCCACCGGCAAAGTCTAGCTGGTAGAGCTGGTTCTTTGGCGCTGCCTGGAACATTGGCCGTGCATTTCAAATGGATTCTGGGTCTTTGGAGAATTCAGATCCTAACAGCACCTACCTCCCAAGTGCAGAGATTAAGGGCACGTACCACCAGGCCTAGCTCTGAATTTCATTTATATCCTACCTTTGGAGCAAGTTGCCACCTCACAATAAGACACCTCCCTTTGGTCTCCATACTGAATGCTACATTAGTTAAGCTCAAATTATGGGTAATCTTGATTGCTAACTTGGTGGGATCTAGAATCAACAGGGAAATGTGCCAACTATTTGGAGTTTTCTAAATTAGGTTACTTGAGGTGGACAGATCTTCCCTAAATGTAGGTGGCGCCCTTCCATCTGCTGGGGTCCCGGACTGAAGAAGGAGAACGTGAGCTGAGCAGCAGCACTCATCTCTTTCTGCTTCCTGATTGCAGATGCCTTATACTCCTGCTGCCAAGATTTTCCCATCACGATGAATTGCACCCTGGAACTGTAAGCCAAAAGAAACCCATTCTCCAGAAAAACTTGCTTTTTTCAGGTGTGTTATTGCAGCAACAGGACCAGTGTATTAGTCACTTTTCTGTTACTGTGATAAAGCACCAGGACCAAGGAACTTATAAAAGGAAGAGTTTATTTGAGTTTACGATTGGCGGTTCCAGGGAATTAGAGTCCATTGTGGCGGGAGGCGCGGCGGCTGGATCTAGAGCAGCAAACCGAGGGTCACATCTCGCAAAGAGAGGGCAACTGTAGACCACAGAAGCTTGTTAAAACTCACTAAGCCTGCCCCCCCCACACACACACACTTCCTGCAGCATGGCCACACACCCCAAGACCTCCCAAACAGCGCCACCAACTGGAGACAAACATTTGAATACCTAGAGCCTATGGGGGACACACATTCAAACCACCACAACCAGTATCTACAAGCTTTAAGTTATAAACAGACATTGTAGTTGGAATTTAGGTGCCAATGCTCTGGAGCAGCCTGTGACTAGCTAAGGGATATAATTTGAAAGTATTGGCAGGTATGTTACTTGTGCCCAGGCCATGGGAACCATGAATGCAAGGCTCATTTTGATAAGAGCTGGTGACCATGTTCAACATTCAATTACCCCATAAACACAAAGCTTGAGGCCCTTCTGCTTGAGATAGTCTATTTCTCTTTCAGCAGTTTTTTCCTGTTATGTTGGGCCTGCTGAACCCATCTGTAAAACTGTTATCCCTCCTCACTTAGATGAGAGAAGCCCAGGGTTCCTGGTCTATGAACTCCTGGAATATTGATTATATCCTCTCTATTATCAGTAAGAGGAGCCCTTGTTTAACATAGGGCTTGCCAAATCCTCAAATATTTCCCCTTTTTTCTGTTTTGTTTAATTATCATCTTTCTTTTTTTTTTTTTTTTTTTTTTTTTTTGGGGTCTTTTTGAGATGGGGTCTCCCTGTAGCCCCAGCTGTCCTGGAAGTCACTCTGTAGACCAGGCTGGCCTTGAACTCACAAAGATCCGCCTGCCTCTGCCTCCCAAGTGCTAGGTTTAAAGGCGTGCGCCACCACGCCCGGCATTTAATTGTCATCTTTAAAAAATTTTTTTACACTTTTTTTTGGTCTTTTTGGGACAGGACCTCCCTGTAGCCACAGCTGGCCTGGCACTCACTGTGTACACCAGACTGGCCTCAGCCACACAGAGATCTCCCTGCCTCTGCCTCATGGGTGCTGAGATTAAAGGCATTCACCATCTGACTTTATCCATTTTTATTTATGCCTATGTGTGTGTGCCTATTTGTACGTGCACCATGTATGTGCAGTTTCCATAAAATCCAGAAGAGGTCACTAGATCTCCTGAAACCAGAATTACAGGAGGTTGTAAGTCACCTGATGTAAGTACTGGGAAATAAATCCAGGTATTTTACAAAATCAGCAAGTGCTCTTAACCACTAAGCCATCTCTCTAGCCCCTCTTTTTCTCTGTGTTTGTGTTTATTTTGTTTTGAACAGTGTCTATGTAGCCTAGGCTAGCCTTGAATTTACTATGTAGTGAAAGCTAGCCTTGAATTCCCACTGCCTCTACCTCGCAAGTGCTGGGGATACAGGCATTTACCATCATACTCAGCTTGAATTCTAAATCTCTTGAGGACTGGAAATCTCCCTTTTGTCTTTTCTTACTGTGGGGAGTATGGAATGTGGGACTAGATTCTGCTTGGTTTCAGGCATGGGTGGAACCCATGTTTCCTGGCTAAGGGCTCAACTACCAGAAGAGAAAGGCCTGCCCCTAGTCCCATCTTTGAAAGGAGGAAATGAATCTTTAGTGACAACTCTCAAGATACACAAGAGTGTACATGTGCACATGCACTACTAAAGATAGGACAGACTTGTTTAATTTTTATTAATTAGCTGATGAGTCTTCTAGATATGGAGTACTGTTTATTTGTTGTGTATCCCCAGGACCAACTTAGAGCCTGACCTAAGAGCTTACTACCTCTTTATGGAAGAAAGGAGAAAAATGGAGTAAGACCAAGATAAGATAGGGGCCATAGATCAAGCCCTGTTATCCTTGGGACCCTGGAACAAGCTGTCACCACTAAATTTTACTGTATGACCTCCTTATAGACCAAAATTCCATTATTCTGTTCCCTCTTTTAACATTCTTTAGCAGTTCCCTGTAGCATATACAATAATACCCCAACTTGTTTTGGTGATTCTGGACATGGAACCCAGAGCATTGAGTATTTTGAGCAAGGGCTCTACCACCTGCAGCCCAAGTCTCCTTGCAGAGAATGCTGACCAATCCCCCAGCCCCCTTCTTACTCTCCTTTTCAGATCCTCCCAAGGATACCCCTGCCTTTGCTCAAGTACAGTTCCTCACTCACCTGTATCCTTTGTGTCTTTGTGTTCTCTCTCTCTCTCTCTCTCTCTCTCTCTCTCTCTCTCTCTTTCTCTCTCTCTCTTCTTTTTGCAGATGGACCTTGGGGGGGGGTGTGTCTCAAATGTCCAGGATGATCTCAAACTAGTAATACTCCTGTTTCAGGCTTTTTAGTAACCGAGGTTAAAGGTGGGCACCATTGTGCCCTTTTGGACCTTTGCGCTCCTCTCTGATCCCTCTGACTAGAAAGTGCTTTATCCCTCTTTGTAATTTTTTTTTTTGACAGGGTCTCACTCTAACCCAGGTGCCCTCAGATTTACTTACAGGGATTCCACTGCCATAGCCTCCCAGGTACTGGGTTATAGAAGTGAGCTACAACATCCAGTTTATCCCTCCTTTTGAATTGGCCCCAAACTAAGTTCTTTCTAACTTCACACTTGAGAAACAGCGAATGCAGGTGAGGAGTTTTAATTACCATAAATCCCCACCTGAGAAATGTCATCAACCAGCAAAGATTAAACTCCTATCACATCCAGACACTAAGATGTGTGCTGACAATCCTAGCTACTGAGAGACTGAGATGAGACAGGGGATGGAGTATAAACACCATATAAAAGCCCCATCTGGGCTATATATAAGCAGACCCTGTCTCAAAACAAAAATATCAGCACCCTCAGTCATAGGAGAAGCTGGAGGTCACCGCACCCCAGTCCAAGCCCAGACACACTGGCAAGATCACAGAATTTTAACCTTCTCTGGAGCCTTACAGCAATCTACAGCCCATGGTGTAACTTCGATTATCAACATCCCAGTTTGGGAGAAGAGTCAGGGAAACCAAGAGACAAAGTACTCAGGGGTGAGGAAATACCAAATGAGACAGCGAAAACAAAATATTTAGAGAGAAATGACCAAGGGCTAGAGATGGAATATAACTTAAAACAATGGAGCATGTACAGGGCACTGGTCATATACAAGAAAACAGTGACGGGAGGATAAATAAGTTCATAAGCCAGCCCTGGGTTGTTTGTTTGTTTGTTTGTTTGTTTGTTTGTTTTTGGTCTTTTTGAGACAGGGTCTCCCTTTAGTCCCAGTTGACCTGGAGCTCGCTTTATAGACCAGGCTGGGCTTGAACTCATAGAGATCCACCTGCCTCTGCCTCCTGAGTGCTGAGATTAAAGGTATGTGCTACCACGCCGGCCTAAGATAGTTCCTAGCCTCCATGTAGCTGCTGGGACTCAAACCTGGCTCCTCCACAAGAGCAGTCAGTGCTCTTAACTATTGTGTGTCCCAGGCTGATTTCATTCACTCTGTCTTCCAGGCTGTCTTTCTTATTTATTTACATTTTTAGAGATTCTTACACTGTAGACCAGGTTGGCCTGGAAATTACCCTGTATAAACCAGACTGGCCATGAACTTGAGGTGATCTTCCTGTTTCAGCTTCCTGAGTGCTGGGATTACAGGCATGGGCTCCAGGCCACCCTGTCTCAGTTCCCTCTGTGTTTGGATTACCAGTGTGTGCCACCACGCTCAGTCTGGAATCTGGGTCTTCACAGAACATTTTTAAAAATAATTTATAATTTTTATTATTTATTTATTTATTTATTTGGTCTTTTCGAGAAGGGTCTCCCTGTAGCCCCAGCTGTCCTGGAAGTCACTCTGTAGACCAGGCTGGCCTTGAACTCACAAAGATCCGCCTGCCTCTGCCTCCCAAGTGCAAGGATTAAAGGCGTGCGCCACCATGCCTGGCATCATTTTTATTTTTTATGTGTACGAGTGTATTGCTTGCATGTATGTAAATGCGCCCCTGTTGTGCAATGGCCCTGGAGGTCAGAAGAGGGTGTCAGATTCCCCTAGAACTGGAGTCACAGACAGTCGTTAGCTACCACGTTAGCTGCCACGTGGGTGGTGGGAATTGAACCCAGGTCCTCTCCAAGAGCAGCCAGTGCTCTTAACTACTGAGCCATCTCTCCATCCCTTCACAGAACATTTTATGTTCATTTCAGCTCAGGGTTGCTTTCCTAGTTAGGCCCCTTATCTAGCCTTCCTATCTGCCCTCTTCAGCCAAGACAACTGCCTGTCTCCTTGGTCATTGGCCTGATTTCTTCTAAGGAGGGCTTAAAGGCTCAGTGATTAAGAACAATGGCTGCTCTTGCAGAGGACCTAGATTCAATTCCCAGCACCCACATGGCAGCTGAGAACCGTCTTTGACTCCAGTTCCAGGGGAATCCAGCACTCTCTTCTGACCTCCGCGGCATTGCACGACACGGGTGCACAGACCTGCATGCAGACAGTACATTCATACACATAAAAATAAATAAAATTTTAATAATAACAATAATACAGTCTTACCTGATCTCTCTTCAAGTTTTTGGATTTGTTCTTGTTTGTTTTTTAGGCAAGGTCTTGCAATAGTAACTTTATATTTGCTTTGAACTCAGAATTTTCCCACCTCTGCCTCTCAAATGATAACATTACAAATTACACCACCACACCTTGTTTTGTTCTGTTCAGTTTTACAGTTAAATCCAGTGGTAATGGTGAACACAAAAAAAAAAAAAAAAAAAAAAAAAAACCTTCAGAGACTAGAATCCTGATCTCCAACTTCTAGTCCTCTTTTCTTGTGACTGAAATATCCTAAGGCTATCAAGTTTTCAGCACAGGCCTTGTTGGAACCTCTTTGAGCTCTGCCACTTATCTCTAGAAAGTCACTGAATCCGTAAGAGGCGAGAGGCATGCTGACATCTGCTCGTCAGCAGACCAGAAATGATGGCTTCAATTTCCTTCCTCTTTTAATTTATTCCCAGGCTGCTCCCTCCCTACCTTCACAAGCTAGTTCTTATTTCAAAGAGTCAAAGTAATAAAGTTGTCCTCTGTTATTCATCCAGTTGCACACTTCCTCCCAGTCACACACACTATATACTATATATTTTACCCCTTCCTCGACCTCTTTCCAGCACCTTCCTTTTCTCCCTCTGCTTCCTCTGTTTCCCCCTTCTGGAGGAGGTCAGGGCCATCACTCCCTCTCAAAGTTCTGTCCTTTTCCTAGAAGCTTCTGAGTTCCTTCACATCTCAGCTGGTCAGTACAGTGCTAAATCAGCCCTTCATGGTATGCTCCGCCTACCATGTCAGTAGACTTCCTATGCTAGTACCTACATATACTGTCAATAATACCAAGGCTAGCCGGGCGTGGTGGTGCACGACTTTAATCCTAGCACTTGGGATGGATCAATGGGTAAAAGGGCTTGCCACCAAGACTAAAAACCTGAGTTCAATCCCAGGAACCCATATGGTAGCAAAAAGAAGTGACGCCGGGCGTTAATCCTAGCACTTGGGAGGCAGAGGCGGACGGATCTTTGTGAGTTCAAGGCCAGCCTGGTCTACAGAGTGAGTTCCAGGACAGCTAGGACTACAGGGAGACCCTGTCTCGAAAAGACAAAAAAAAAAAAAAAGTGACGTCTATTGACTAGGAGTATGCATGCCTACACATACAAACACATGCATACACTGAATGAAGAATGAAAAATGGAATAAATTCCCAAAGACAATCAATTACCATAACACTACTGTATCTATCCTCCCTTCTTCCAACAACAGAAACTATAGTCTTAGACTATATATAATCCAATATACCACCTTTGGGTACTCGTTCTGCACCAGGAGCACAGATTCTTGTGAGGGTAACCTGTATAGGCTAGCACAGTTGTCCCTGGGCAACAAAGTATAAAAGAGCACACTGATGGGGCTGGAGAGATGGCCTAGCAGTTAAGAGCGCCGACCTCTCTTACAGAGGATCCGGGTTCTATCCCCAGCACCCACATGGTGGCCGAGAACTGTCTGAAACTCCAATTCCAGGAGAACTCCAGTTCCAGGGGAATCTGACAGCCTCTTCTGACCTCCGCGGCATTGCACAACACGGGTGCACAAACCTGCATGCAGACAATACATTCATACACATACAGAAATAAATAAATTTTTTTAAAAAACTGAGCTATCTTTAAAAAAAAAAAAAGAACAAAATTGAGCACATGGGGGTAAGACTTTGGTATCAAAATCTAAGTTCTATTCAGATGCTTTACCTATATAACCTTGGTTAGGCTACCTAGCTTCTCTACACCTTAGTTGTAAAATAATTATCTCTTTCTGATTGGAGAGACCAAATGAGAACATGTATATGCAGTATTTTTTTGTTTGTTTGTTTGTTTTGTTTTTTGTTTCTTGGCAACAGGCCTCACTGTGTAGCCCTAACTGGCCTGGAGCTCACTATCTAGACCAGCCTGGCCTTGAACTTACAGAGATCTGCCTGCTCTGTCACATGAGTGCTGGAATTCAAGTTGTACCCAGCCATATATGAAATGTTTAATGTAGTGCCTAGTTAAGTAATAAGCAGTCAATAAATGTTTGAAGTTACTATGATCATACATGAACTGACTTCAGTAAGTCACATAAACTATTAAAATTCATTATAGGCTTTTAAGTAAAGAAAAACAGTCTTCTTGTTTTCTAAAAGTATTGCCTCTAGGACTTGCTTTAATGAACTGCTAGAAAGAAGAGATTGATAATTACCATATTGTTAAAATGCAAATAGATACTTCAAAAAGGTGAAAAAGAACTTGTTTTCTTGAGTGGGATAAATACTCCCCTTGGGGTTTTGTTTATAAACTCAAATATTTTGTAAGCAAATAGCACTAAGATAAACTGCAGCCTTATTTATGTGAAGTCATCATGAAGCTGTAGTCAAGGAGCTGTTGCCCAATGAAATTTCCTAGTTTCAGAAGCACCAGGAAGACAGTGTCAATCTCGAGGTTTTTTGTTCCACACATATTTATTCCAATTCTGCATAAAATGGAGTAATGACCAACCTATTGCATGGATACCGTCAAATTTCAATTACACATATGAGGATTATCCAAGGCAGATACCTAGCTAATCCTATTTGCTTCTTTCTATTCTAGATACCCTCTATCTTTACTGCCCCAAGCACATACTCTCTCAGCTCACTAGCACATGCAAGTTTGTGCTCACATAGATGCACACATATTCACACAGTCACAGGTACTCATGTATAACTGCACACTCACAGATATATATGCACATGATTTGTCTCTCTGTCTCTATCTATGTCTATCTCTGTCTCTGTCTTTCTCTCTGTCTCTCTCTCTGTCTCTCTGTCTCTATCAGTCTCTCTCTCTCTCTCTCTCTCTCTCTCTCTCTCTCTCTCTCTCTCACACACACACACACACACACACACACACACACATATTTTGCCCAAACCAAGCAGAGCTCAGGAATGCCTATTTTGGTGGTTATAGAAAATGTCAGCGGCCCTTCAGAACAGCATCTCTCTGTTCCCTTTCTCTCTCACTGTAGGCTTCCCTTTCCTGAATCACACAGCCAAGGGTGTGGCAGGCAGGAAGGGGAGGAAATCATGGTGTATACCCACCCAGCAGTGCAGGCTGTGAGAAGCAGAAGGCGCTGCTCCCTGTGTGCTGGCATCTCTCTTGCCATTTTACTGAAACTTTAGGGTGTTTTTCTCTCTGTAGCACCCACGCTCCCTCCTTTTCTGCCAAAGCTCCTTGTGACAGAGTGAGATGCTGGTGACTGGGGGGTGGAGAATGCAGCTAGGTAGCCTCTGGGCTGAGCTATAGCTCCCCCTCCAGGAAAAGTGAAGGGGGGAGATCGGGCTACAGACAAATCCTAGATCTACTGACCATCCTATATACTCCCAGCACCCACATGCTCACAGAAGTGTGTACCACCCCACAGCACTTGGACACATGCACACGCGTGCGTGCACACACACACACACACTCAGGTCTGGAGCTGGGCAGGGACAACCTAACAGTCAGAAATGCTCAGACAGAAAATCCTATGTAAAACAAGTACAGATGTGTAAAAAGCTCTGTGGATAAATGTGCTTGCCACCAAGTCTGACAATCTGAGTTTGATCCCCAGAATCCACAGGAAAGATCTCATTCCTGCATGTTGTCCTCTGACCACACTCGTGCCATAGCATATATGCACACACAAATAAATAATAAATTAATTAATAAATGCAAATAAAAACAATGCATGTGCCAAGCCCCCCCCCCCCCGCCTCTCTCTTTTTCTTCTGAAGGCTCAGAGAATGCAACTGGGAGCTGGACATTCTTGCAGTATGAAAGAATGGTGAATCACTTTTCAGCCTTAAATCAAGCGAAGAGAATGGTGAATCTTGAGCGCCTGGCACTGTCCAGTACTTTGTACAGAAGGACTGCCAGCGGTGGTATCTGCAGACTGACTCATGCCTTCCTTAGTAGCACTGGGGCTCTCTCTGAGGGCTCCAGCAACATACCCAGAAAGCTCTGACACAAGTCTTCATCAGAGGCCCAAGGAATGGTAGCTTTTCTCCTTACAGGTTCGGCTGGTGCCAGAGAGGTCCTAAGTTTGTTTGAGGCAGAGGCCTTGCCATGTGAAGGAAAGAGGAAGGATTTAATAATCTCAGATTCTCTCAAGCTCCAAGAGAACCAGCCAATGAAACCCTGGGGGGCTGGGTGAGGTGGTGCTCACTTGTATCTCAGTGCTTAGAAGCTAAGGCCAACCTGAGCCATACAGTGAGATCTTGTCTCAAAAAGAAAAACGAAAAGAAAAGGAGGAGAAGAAAGCTGGGGGATATGCCTGAATATCAGGAGACCCAATATCACCACACTGGATCCCAGACAGGGAAGTCAAAAGGACATTACCTACCTCGTTAGGACAGGTGAGACTATGGGCTCAGCTGCAAGCAGCCAGTGTAAGATGGACTTGGTCCATCTCCTTGCTAGCCTCTGGTCGACGAGTGCACTGCCCTCCCTGCCCCTCTCTATTAAGCATCTACATTAGTCCCTATATTTTATGATCATTATTTCTATTTCAATAACTCCACAAAATGTTGTTGAAGAGAAACTTGAGAAAGCTTGTGATTCAGAGATTTACATGATTTGATCAGGATTACATGACTAGCAAGTGAATTTGCACCCAGGCCTGAGTAACTTAGAACCTTTACCCTTTCCTCTCAGCTTCCTCTGAAGGGGCAGCTAGCTAGTAGTCAAGATGGTGTTGGAAGATAGAGGAGGTGGCACCTGGGAGCTGGAGAGATGGCTCAACGGGTAAGAGCACTGGCTGCTCTACAGGGAACCAGGGGTCAGTTCCTAGCATCCACGTGGCAAGTAACAACCATCTATAACTCTGGGTTCAGGGGATTGGATACCCTCTTCTGGCCTCCATGAACATTGCATGACATGGACACACTTACATAATGCAGACAAAACATATACATAAAATAAATATTAAAAAATTAAGAGATGGCATCTATCTGTTGATGTTCTCCCAAGGTGAAAAAAAAGCATGGCATCTCTGGAGCCTAGGCTCCTCTTTACCAACTTGCAGAACGGGCCTATCCTATTCTGGGCGGGTGATGCTCAGGGACAGGGGTGATTCATCTAGAGCCACTTTTTTAAGACTCCACTCTTTCTTGGCCAGTGTGCTACATGTCTGCAAAAACAGCCAGGTCTGGACATTCAAAGAATGTGTTGATTCAGAAACATTTTTAAAATTAATAACCACATGGCAATGCAGGCTGTTCGTTCAGGGCAATGTACTGCCTAAATTGGGCTGTGCTGAGCACCCTCCTCCTACTCCCCAGCTCCTCCCCATCCCCAGGTTCTGGATGTTACTCATGTGTTCTGGCAGAGAGAGTCTGTTCTTTTAATCCCTCAAGGCTGGGTAACTGTCATTCTGCAAACTCAACCTGCCAACTGAGCTGTTTCCCCAGGCTTAGAGGTCTCACTTAGGCATGTGTGAATGTGTGTGTGTGTGTGTGTGTGTGTGTGTGTGTGTGTGTGATACAAGTGTGTGCACATAGGCTTAAATGCAGAGGTCGGAGGACAACTTCTGGGACTTGGTTCCTTCCTTTCAAAATGGGAACCAGGCATTGAACACAGGTTACGAGAATTAGCAAGCACTTTTACCCTCTGAGCCATCTCACCAGCCTCTAAATTAATTTCTAAACTGTTAAAGCACATCTTTTGAGACAGAATTTCATGTAGCCCAGGCTGACCTCAAGCTCATTATGTACCCAAGGATGACCTTGAATCACTAGTCCTCCTCTTCCTCCATCTCCCAAGTGTTGGGATAATAGACATGTACCACCACACCTGCCTCTTTAGTTAATTTTTGGATAGATAATATATTTAATGAGTCTATATTGGTAACAAAAATAGAAAAAGATATGCAGAAGTCTTTCTCTACCTATTTCCCAGCTATCAAGTTTCCTCCCCTTATAGAACAAATGTTAATTTCTTGTGCATTCTTCCAGACAAATTTATTCATGCAAAAGCGGTCTGTGTGTAGTCTATGTTTTTTCCCCCCAAGGAAACTTACTTAAAATAGGAAATCAGTAAGTCTTGTAATTTTGGCTAAAACTTAAATAAGAAGAAGGTATCAGCCAGGTAAAAATCTTAGTGCAGTAGCCCCTAAGCTGTGAAAACAGCCAGTACAAAGGTCCCAAGCCAGACCTGAAATGGCAGGAGAGGAGCTTGGGTGTTTGGGCACACTTGATGAGAGTGCTAGGCAGCTAGTCAGATACTAGCAGGCTCGAAAGGCATTGAGGATGGGCCACTCTGCCCTTGCATATTCAGCAGCTTGTAAAGCAGAAACAAACTGACATGGTCGTACACACCTGGAATCCCAGCACTGAGTCTGAGGCAGGTAGATCAGGAGTTCAAAGTCATCCCCTGCTACAGAGGGAGCTGTAGGCTAGCTTGGACTGCACGAGACCTTCTTTCAAAAAAGAGAGAGGAAAAAAAGTGGGGTGGAGAGGTATACTAGTTTTTTTCTTTTTTCTTTTTTTTTTTCTAATATTTGTATATTATTTAAGTAATTAATTAAATTATATACTTGCATTAAAATTTCCATCTTGACTTTGGTCTTCATTGCCACTATTCATTGTTGAGGAGATTTTTACATTAAAAATTCTTTTTTTTTCACATAAATTATTTATTTATTTATTTTTAACAAATTTAGACCCGTGTTCCCGCCCATTCCCCCACCCCGCCAGAGCTCATGCATTCTGCCAAACATGCTTTTCATCTCTTAGTCTTTCTCAATATTTTCCATGGGGAAGTTGACTGTTTTGAGCAGAAGTTCACTGTTTCAGTCAGTTCTTTGATGCAGTCTTTTCTGTTGTTGTTGTTGTTGTTTCCAAAATGCATTATGCCCAACTGCTTTGTACAAAAGCTCAGGGGGCCCTACACAAGAAATACTTACAACTGGGTAATTGGCACTAGCATCCACAGATGAGGGATACCATTCATCAATTTTTTTTTGTTTTTTTTTATTATTAATTTTATTTATTTCTGTATGTATATGAATGTACTGTCTGCATGCAAGTTTGTGCACCCGTGTCGTGCCACGCCGTGGAGGTCAGAAGAGAGTGTCAGATTCCCCTGGAGCTGGAGTTCTCCTGGAATTGGAGTTTCAGACGGTTCTTAGCCGCCATGTGGGTGCTGGGGATCGAACCCGGGTCTTCTGCAAGAGCGGTCGGCGCTCTTAACCACTAGGCCATCTCTCCAGCCCCATCGTTTGTTTTTCTGGGACTGTGTTACTTCACTCAGCATGATGTCCTCTAGCTCCAGCCATTTTCCTGCAAAGCTCGTGATGTCGTCTTTCTTTACTGCTGCATAGAACTGCATTGTGTAGATGTACCACATTTTCTCTATCCACTCGTCTGTTGAGGGGCATTTAGGTTGGTTCCAGCTCCTTGCTATTGTGAAGAGAGCTGCAATAAATATGGCCGTGCATGTATCTCTGTGGTGGCATAAGTCTTGAGGGTACAAGCCCAGGAGTGGTATGGCTGGGTCGGGTGGCAAGTTCATTCCAAGTCTTCCAAGGGTTCTCCACACTGCTTTCCATAGTGGCTGTACGAGTTTACATTCCCACCAGCAGTGGATGAGTGTTCCCCTTTCCCCACAACCTCTCCAGCACTTGGTATCATTTGTTTTCTTGATCCTAGCCAGTCTTGTTGGAGTAAGATGATATCTTAAGGTGGTTTTCATTTGCATTTCCTTAATGAAGAGGTATACTAGTATAAAGACCTGAGGTCAATATCCAGCCCCACATAGAAAAGCCAGGTGTGATGGTGTGTGCTTGTGATCCTAGCCCTGGTGAGGCAGAGGCAGAAGGATCCCTGGGGCTTGCTTCCCTGCCAGTCTAACCAAATCAGCGAGTTTCAGGCTCAGTGAGAGGCCTTGTCTAAAAATCTAAGGGGAGAGGGGCTGGAGAGGTGGCTCAGCAGTGAGAGAGCACTGGCTGCTCTTGGACACATGGTGGCTAACAACCATCTGTAACTCTAGTTCAGGGGATCCAATGCCCTCTTCTGACTCTAAGGGTGGTGGATGCACCACACGGGTGCACTTACACACATGCAGGCAGTACTCTCATACACATAAAATAAAAATACTAAAAATTTTTTTTAAAGTAAGGGGAGAACAAATGAAGAAAATGCCCAGTGTTAACTTCTGGCCTCTACATACACATGTACATGAATACTCACACACACACACACACAAACATGTACATCCACATGAACATGTACACACACATACATACACACAAAGCTCAAGAAAAAAAGGGAGGTGTGTTGGATAGCTTTAGTGTCAACTTGACACACCTGGGTTGAGGGAGCCTCAACTGGGGAATTGGCTCCATTGGCCTGGCCTGTGGCCATGTCTGCGGAGTATTTTCTTGATTGTTGGGCAATGTGGGAGGGCCCAGCCCACTATGGGTAGTGCCACCTCTGGGCAGGTTGTTGTGTACTGTATAAGAGGGCAGGCTGGGCATGGGCCAGGGGAGCAAGACAGGAAATAGCACAACTCCATGGCCTGTGCTTCAGCTCCTGCCTCCAGGTTCCTGCCCTGAGTTCCTGCCTTGGGCTCCCTGAGTAATGAACTGTGACCCAGGAGATGTGAGCTGAATAAACCCTTTCCTCCCCAAGTTGGTGTTAGTCAGAGTGTTTTGTCACAGCAATGGAGGACAAACTAGAACAGGAGGGGTCTGAATTGTATCTGTAAACCACCAGAAAGATGAAACATGAAGATCATATGATTACTATCTAGCCAGAGGCTTTCTGGTAAAGAACTAGGGTTCTTCTGGTAAAGAACTAGGGTTCTTCTGATAAAGAACTAGGGTTCTTTACCACTTCCTTGAAACTTACTCAAATGGGCTCATCAGTCACTTGTACAGGAACATGTCCCTCAGGAAGCTGTCTGTCCCAGATCTTAAGAAGTCATATAAAGCCTATCTACAAATGTCGGTTGACACATGGTCTCTCTGCTGCTTGCCCTCACCATGGAGAGTGTTTTCTTCTACATCAGTCCCACTGGCCATTGTCGCCTCTCAGCCTTGACAGGGCCCTGCTCTACTTGCCAGGAAATTCCACATATCTTCTACACTGTCATCTGTGTCTTGTCTGAATTCTTCCAGTGGAGACCACAAGGACTGAAGAGCTGAGGGTAAACCTGAGCAAGATCCTGATATCAAGAGCACAGTGATTTAACTGGACAGAATTAGGAAACAAGATTTTCTCCTCAAAGATGCTATTGTATCTATTTATCACAACTATTAATTCTCCACACTATGGTAGGAAAGAGGTAATTTCTAACATCTAACTCTAGTCCTTCTTGCTATCGTCTTTAGTCTTAAAGAGAGGACATTCTATCTTTAAATGACATAATTTTGGGGATTGTATTGTTTTGTTTGTTTGTTTGTTTGTTTGTTTTGGAGCAAGGATCTCACTCTGTAGCCCAAGCTATCTATCCTAGAACTCTTATGTAGCCTAGGCTAGTGGCCTCAGACTTGTGGCAATACTCCTGTGTCAGCTTCTTGAGGACTGGAATTACAGATGTATGCCACTGTGCCCAGCTAATAATACCATTTGTCTGTATTTGTCTATATACATTTGTACTTGAATAGAGGAAAAGTTAAAGAGCAGGACAAGGGTTTAAAAGAAGACATGGGGATGGGGGTGGTGCTGGAGAGATGATTCAGCAGTTAAGAGAACAGACTGTTCTTGCAGAGGACCCCAGTTCAGTTCATAGCACCCACATGGCAGATAACAACTACTCACAACTCGCATGCCAGGGTATCCAGTGCTGTCTTCTGCCCTCTGTGGGAACTGCACACAGGTGCACTTACAAGCACACAGGCAGTACACTCATACACACAAAATTAAAATTAGGGGCTGGAGAGATGGCCTAGCGGTTGAGAGCGCCGACCGCTCTTGCAGAGGACCTGGGTTTGATCCCCAGCACCCACATGGTGGCCGAGAACCATCTGAAACTCCAATTCCGGGAGAACTCCAGTTCCAGGGGAATCCGACACCCTCTTCTGACCTCTGAAGCACTGCATGACATGGGTGCACACACTTGCATGCAGACAGTACATTCAAAAAAATTAAATTAAATTAAAATTAAATAAGTAAAAAAATAATAAAATAAATTTAAAAGCTGGGTGTGGTGGTGCACGCCTTTAATCCTAGCACTTGGGAGGCAGAGGCAGGCGGATCTTTGTGAGTTCAAGCCCAGCCTGGTCTACAGAGCAAGTTCCAGGACAACTGGGGATACAGGGAGACCCTGTCTAGAAAAGACCAAAAAAAAAAAAAAAAGATGGGACTGGAACGATAGCTCAGTGTTTAAGAGCACTGGCTGCTCATGTAGTGGACCTAGGTTCAGTCCCAGCACCTACATGGTGGTTAACAACTGTCCTTACTTACTCCAGTTCCAAAGGATCTCTTCTGACTTCCTTGGGCACTGCACAACTCGGGTCCACTTACAAATATGCAGACAATACACTCATACATATATAATAATAATAATAATAATCTTTAAAAAGATAAGGATCAAAGCAATTAAGTAGTTTTTCCAAAGACCACACAGCTTCTGGTAGACCAGAATAGTGCTGCATGGACGGTGCCTAGAAAGCTCTACACTCATGTGTCCAAAAGAAAAAACCAAGCAGCTGCTTCTTACAGCATCACTTGAAGAAGCAATCCTGGGCTTAGATGCTGCATTCCGTCCCCCAGCTGACTCCAGTTCTACCTGTCTGCCATCTGCGCTGTGGCCAGGCCNAAGAGCGCCGACCGCTCTTGCAGAGGACCCGGGTTCGATCCCCAGCACCCACATGGCGGCCAAGAACCGTCTGAAACTCCAATTCCAGGAGAACTCCAGTTCCAGGGGAATCCGACGCCCACTTCTGACCTCCGCGGCATTGCATGACACGGGTGCACAGACTTGCATGCAGACAATACATTTGTACACATACAGAAATAAATAAAATTAATAAAAAAAAAAAAGAAAGGTATATGAGAGGTTTGGATAGATAGCTCAGCAGTGAACAGCACTTGCTGCTCTTACAGAAGACTAAGGTTCACTTCCCAGCTTATAATGCAGCATCTTACAACCACCTATAACTCCAGTCCTAAGGGCTTGACATTCTCTTCTGACCCCTGCGAGCACCAGACATGTATGTGTGTTGGACACACACAGATAGGCAAACACTTAAGTGCATAAAATAAAAATAAATACATCATTAAAAGATAGCTGAGCAGAGCAGGGAAAGCAAGCCAGGAAGAGCAATCTTTCATGGCTCCTACTCTGCTCCTGCTCGAGGACCCACTCCAGCTTCCTCTAGAGATGGACTATGAACAAGCAGTGTAAACCAAATAAACCCTATCCTCCCCAAGTTGTTTTGGTCCTGGTATTTACCACAGCAACAGAAAGCTTGACTAGAATACTGGCCAACTTCGAGTTTTCTATTTTTTTTTTTTTTTTGGTCTTTTCGAGACAGGGTCTCCCTGGAGCCCGAGCTGTCCTGGAACTCACTCTGTAGACCAGGCTGGCGGCCTTGAACTCACAAAGATCCGCCTGCCTCTGCCTCCCAAGTGCTAGGATTAAAGGCGTGCGCCACCATGCCCAGCTCAATCGAGTTTTCTATTGGCTAATAAGAATTCTGTATCTTGAGGAAGGCAACTGAAACAGAGTCCCTCATCTCTATCCTGAACTTTATAATAGGGAAAGAATTTTAATTTGTAAAATTAACAGTGACTAAATGGTAGAAATTAGTTCAGAGAAGCTAGGAAGCTAGGACCCAACATGATCAAGAGCTGCCAAAGAAGAATTAATTCACCGAAAGATGCATAATGAGCTACGTTCCTGAACAGAGAGAATCTGGGTACAAAGAACAATTTGCGGGGATAATTTCTTGGGACAGGGCCTTACTATGTAGCCCTGGCTGACCTGGAACTCCTTATGTAGACCAGGCTGGCCTCAAAGTCACAGAGACCCATCTGCTTCTGCCTCCCGAGTACTGGGATTAAAGATGTGTTCTACCATACCCAGCAAATAATGATATCTTGATAAAAAAGGGATCACATGAATGACTAAAGAAGCCAGCAGTTGGAACGGTAACCATCCAACATCTGGACTTCACAGTGGTGGCTTCCACCCCTTCTTCCTCTTGCTCTCCTCTTTGCTACACAACTTTACAAAACACTTTCTCATAAATTGTCTCACACAGGCATGGTGGCTCATACCAATAATCCCCAAACTCAGGAGACTGAGGCAGAAAGAGTGTCCTGAGTTGAGAGCAGTCTGAGTTGAAATGGAAGACCCCCATCTCAAAACAAAGTAAGCCAAAATAGGACTGGTGATACAGCTCAGTGAGCAGAGTACTTGCTTAGCATGCACAAAGCCTGGGTTCAACACCCAGCCCCACATACAAACTAGGCATGGTGGTACACACCTATAATCCCAGAATTTGAGAGATGAAGGCAGGAAGATCACAAATTCAAAGTCATCTTTAGCTATTTAGGGAGCTCAAGACTGCCTGGGATACATGAGATGTTTTTTTTTTTTTCTGAGACAGGGTGTCTCTCTGTAGCCCCAGCTGTCCTAGAACTCACTCTGTAGACCAGGCTGGCCTAAAGGTGTATGACACCACGCCCTGCTGATACATGAGATCTTGTATCAAAAAAAAAAAAATCTTTTAGCCCAGCACTTGGGAAGCAGAGGCAGATCTCTGTGAGTGCAAGGCCAGGCTAGTCTACACAATGAGTTTCAGGCTACCTGGTGCTACAGGGAAACCATGTCTAAAAAAGACAAAACAAACCATTATATATATATATATATATATATATATATGAACAAATTAAAATAAATAATCTCATTTAACAATAACCTTGTGACTAGGTGGGGCAGTTGGTACTAATTACATTTAACCAGTGAAGAAGCAGGCTTAGGGTGCTTAAGTATATTGCCTGAATCACAGAAGAGAAACTGGAAGCCAGTGTTCTGACTGTACACAGCTTCCCTCCCCGTGGGGAGGACAGCAGGCAATTCAAGTGGGCAGAGAAAGAAGCAGTGAGCTGAGCCGGGTGAGCCCTGTTACATTTCGGTGACGACGGGTCAGCTTTCCCTTGAAAGGAGCTTCTGCTCTCTGCCTTCTCCTCTAGTTAGTGCCCATTTACCCAGATCACAGGTCCTAGCTCAGGAAAAGGAAAAACTTAATGGTGAACAACCTTAACAAAAAAACTGCAAGCAAGAGAAATCCACCATGTCTACAATCTCATTAGCACTGTGGATCCACACATACATGCATCAGACCTGCAGGTTGTCACTGGTAAGTTACTAAGCCTGAGGCCTCAAATAAATTAGGCTGTGTCTCAGAAAAATGAGCCTATGTTACTCATATTAAGAATTTGTGCATATTAAAATACCCTGTACTATTCTGTGGGTCTACTCTCTCCTCAAGACACTGCCGAGTGTTTGGAAAGGCTGTCTTCACACTCTCTGCAGACCCACCTGACATGTTGGCCCTGGCTCTACTCTGTTGCTTCCCAGAGGGGACTGGCTACTCATCAGTTGTCTATCAGAGCCAGGCACTGAGACTACGGGTAGGGGGCTTCAGTGTCTGCCTTTGGATGAGGCTGCCTTCTGGGGTTGCCCCTGGCAACCAACTGGCTGAATGTATTTCTTAGAAAAGCCTCAGAACTAGAGAGGAGGGAAGCAGCCCCTGAACCCAAGGATGTAAGGACAAGCCAGGCACTGTCCTCCTTTCCTCCTCCCAGTCTCCTCTGCCCGGCCACATTCTCTTACCTGCCTTCTCCGGGTCAACAGGACCAGCTAGAGAGTCTCCTTGAGGGCAGGAAGGGTGTGGAGAGCCTGCACTGTTTAGTCCTGCAACAAAGATCCATGTGCCCATCCTATGCTTAGCCAGCTCACAGCTGCTTTCAAGTGACAGCATTCCAGCCTGAGGGTTGCAACTTCTTTTTTTCCAAGAAGCCTACCCTGACCTCCTTTTTTATATTAATTATTATTTTTTTTTGTATGTGTATGAATGTACTGTCTGCATGCAGGTCTGTGCACCCGTGTTGTGCAATGCCGCGGAGGTCAGAAGAGGGTCTTGGATTCCCCTGGAACTGGAGTTACAGACGGTTCTCAGCCACCATGTGGGTGCTGGGGATCAAACCCGGGTCCTCTGCAAGAGCAGTTGGTGCTCTTAACCGCTAGGCTATCTCTCCAGCCCTTTATTTTATTTTTTATGTATATGAATGTACTGTCTGCATGTAGGTCTGTGCGCCCATGTCATGCAATGCCGCGGAGGTCAGAAGAGGGTGTCAGATTCCCCTGGAACTGCAGTTCTCCTGGAATTGGAGTTACAGACGGTTCTCAGCCACCATGTGGGTGCTGGGGATCGAACCCGGGTCCTCTGCAAGAGCAGTAGGCGCCCTCTTTTTTTTTAAGTTTTTTATTTTTTTATTTTCTTTATTTTGTATGTGTATGAGTGTACTGTCTGCATGTAGGTTGGTACACCCGTGTTGTGCAATGCCTCGGAGGTCAGAAGAGGGCATTGGATTCCCCTGGAACTGGAGTTAAAGACGGTTCTTAGCTGCCATGTGGGTGCTGGGAATCAAACTCTGGTCCTCTGCAAGAGCATTCGGTGCTCTTAACTACTGAGCCATCTCTCCAGCCCCCAAAAGCAGTAGGCGCTCTTAACTGCTAGGCCATCTCTCCAGCCCCAAGAAGCCTACCCTGACCTCCTTTATGTGCTCCAGCAAACACAGGTATCCTTGCTGTGAGACCCTACATATCTAACCAGGCCCAGTGGTGCACGCCTGTAGTCCTAGAAATTGATTGGTGGAGGCAGGTCATCCTCAGCTACATAGTAAGTTCAAGGCCAGCCTGGGCTACATGAGACCCTGTCTCAAACAAATATCACCTAGGTTGTATATTTATCTGGGTTTTTGTTGTTTGTTTCTGTGTGTGTGTTTGTGTGTGTGTGTGTGTGTGTGTTTGGTTTGGTTTGGTTGGTGTTGTTGTTTGTTTTTTTCAGACAGGGACTCCTGGTAGCCCCAGTTGGCCTTGAACTCACAGAGATCTGCCTGCCTCTGGCTCCTGAGTGCTGGGATTAAAGGCATGGCCACCATGCCTGGCTATTCATCTGTTTATATTAGCTCTTTGATGTGAAGGACTAGGCAGTACCCTAGCATAGGACTTGGCACATGGACACAAAGTAAATGCTTATTAAATGGATAAAAGACTGAATGAGAACACAGAACTGTGACAGAAGAAACAGGGAAAGCAGTAGGGAGTTTTCCAAGCACTGGCTGGAGGGAACAGCATGTGCAGAGGAGTCTGAAATGATTCAGCTCCATCTACAGTGTAGGATGTGGAGAGGAAGGTAGGCCAGAGCAATCAGGACAGTCTCAAAAGCTGAATTAATACATATGGGCCAGCATAGCAGCAGGCTTAAAGCACTGTTTTAAGAAGAAAGACCTGGCTGGGTATGGAGGACTGACCAAGGAAAAACTAGCAGGCAGAGAAATTAGTCAGGAGACTGTTTTGACAGCCCAGACTTGACACATATAAAGGGTCTAGGGAAGAGGAGTGATAGGGGGAATGCAAGAAAGAAATAAACCACCCGCTTCTGTGAGATGGCTTCTTCCTGTGGTCTCGAAACATCAGCTGCTGTCTGACCTTGCTTAATTAGTATCCTGAGGTTGTCATCTGAGCTGACTGGTCACCAAGCTCTGTGCACTAGACATTCTCACTGCCTGCAAGGGTGCTGCCACTACTTCTGGGGCTGAGTAGGGTGGAGCGGGTGAGGGAGAGCCAAGAACAGCATTTCCTACAGCCCCATGGCCCATTGTTTATGAGTAGATACGTTACAAAGAAAAATACAACTTTTCTATTCAGATAATCTTGGGACATTCCATATTAAACCAAGAAAAAAACCAGCTTCTTTACTCAAATATGCTAAGGAGGGCACGTGTTTATCAACTTTAAATGGTAGTGGAGTCTTTTTGTGTCACACCCTAAAAAAACACTCACAAAACAGCTGGAGGATTCTGGAACCAGGTTTGTTTGCCTGCCTTCCTGCAGGATGCATCTGCGCTACATTTGCAGAGTGCACTCACTGCCTGCACATCCACTGTCCTTCCTTAGAGCAGAAGCTTCACCCACAGCACTACCATGGAAGCAGTAGATAAGCTGCTCACAAGCTCTGGCTCTGAAGCTATCTGCCTGCATTCTTCTTTTAATTACCATGTCATAGCTGTCTTGCCCCTAAGTAATTTCAGTTTGCTTATGTATACAATAGGGAGAACATTAGATCTACTTCAGAGGGGTTTAGAGGATTCCATTAGGGAGTTAAGCCAATAAGACCACTTAATACTGTGCCTGGTACATGGGGATTCCTCAATAAATATGAGCTACTATTTTTGTCTTACGGAGCCATGTGTTCTGTGATGAGAGACCACGCCCTCTAACCGTAGCTCTGAACTAGGGCCACCTGAGGAGGTCTGAAGAGGTGAGAAGAATCAGATTTTCTTTGGAGAATTAGGAATGGAACCCAGGGCCAGATGACTAGTGGGGGAGGTAAACCTGAAGGCAGGAAGAATTATAGCAAGCAACTTTGTTAAAAAATCTGCCCCTCAGTCTTTATGCTCAGAGTTCCATTTTTTGGCTACCCCTGTGTCATTGCTTACTGCTGTAAAGGTATATACTAAAGGGCTTGAGAGGTGGCTCAGCAGTAAAGAGCATGCACTGCTCTTGCAGAGGACCTGAGTTTTGTTCCCAACACTCATCTCAGATGGCTCACGATCATCTGAAACTCTAGCTCCAGAGGATCTGATGTCTTCTTCTGGCATCCATGGGTACCTGAGCTCATGTGCACATACCCACACACAGATACACACATATACATAGAATTTAAAATAAATATTAGGGGTTGAAGAGATAGTTCAGTGGTTAAGAGTTCATACTGCTCTTGCAGAGGATGCAAATTGAATTCCCAGCACCCATGCCGCATACCTCACAACTGCCTATGACTCAGCTCCAGGAGATCGGACACCACTGGCCTTCTCAGGTACCCACACTCATGTGCACATGTCCACACACAAACATACACACACACACACACACACACACACACACACACAAATACTTAAAAATAAAATAAATCTGCTTTTAAAAGTATGCTTGAGTGGGCATGGTGGCGCACGCCTTTAATCCTAGCACGTGGGAGGCAGAGGCAGGCAGATCTTTGTGAGTTCAAGGCCAGCCTGGTCTACAGAGTGAGTTCCAGGACAGCTGGGGCTACAGGGAGACCCTGTCTCGAAAAGACCAAAAAAAAAAAAAAAAAAAAAAGTATGCTTGAGACTGAGTATAATTTAAATACAGAGATTTAGTTTTATAATTTTGGAAGTTCAAAGTTAAGGGTTTGTCATCTACTGAGATCCTTTTTCTTGTCTTTCTCCTCTTCCTCTGCCTTTATTTATTTATTTATTTATTTACTTGGTTGGGATTTTTTGTTTATTTGTTTACTTGCTTGCTTTAAAAAACAAAAACAAAAACAGGGTCTCATGTATGCCAGGCTGGCCTCAGACTCACTGTGTAGTTAAGGAAAACCTTGAACTCTTGATCCTCTTACCTCTACCTCCCAAGTGCTGGGATTAGAGGTGTATGCCACCATGCCTGGTTAAGGAAGTGCTAGGAATTGAACCCAGGGCTTCATACATGCTAGACAAGCACTCTACCAACTAAGCTACAGTCCTGCCCCTCTTTTTTTTTTTTAAAGACAGAGTCTTTTTATGTATAACAGGATTGCTTAAATTCATCATCCTCCTGCTTCAGCCTCCCCAAAACTGGGATTACAGGTACCTAGTATCAGGCCAGCTCCATTGGTGGCCTTCTTGCTAGGCCATGCCATGCTATGGCAGAAAGTAAAAAGGAAAAACAACACATGTAAAAAAAACAAGAGATTGAATTCACAACTTAAGGGTTCGTTGTTGTTGTTGTTTATCTTTTTGAGACAAGGTCTCCCTGTAGCCCTAGCTGCCCTGCAGCTCGCTCTATAGACCAGACTGGCCTTGAACTCACAGAGATCCACTTGCCTCTATCTCCCAAGTGCTGGGACTAAAGGCGTACCCCACCATGCCCAGCACAACCTTAAGGTTTTATAATTGGTAGTAATCCAGAATGAGGCTATTGATCTTATGGCTTAAACGCCTTGGTGCTTAAGCTTTTCATTATTATTATTCTTTTTTTTTTTTTTTTGGTCTTTTCAAGACAGGGTCTCCCTGTAGTCCCAGCTGTCCTGGAACTCACTCTGTAGACCAGGCTGGCCTTGAACTCACAAAGATCCGCCTGCTTCTGCCTCCCAAGTGCTAGGATTAAAGGCATGCGTCACCACGCCCAGCAATTATTATTATTCTTGTATGTATATGAATATACTGTCTACATGTAGGTTTTGTGGTGCTTAAGCTTTTACCACATGCTTTTTGGATGGACACATTCAAACCATAGCACCCTACTTGTCCTTCCTTTATCAGAACACTATCTCCTGCTGAGTTATATCAAACTAGTGGCCTCTGGCTGGATACCAACTTAATAGGTATTTATAGACCCTACTGTACAAGTAAGACGCTCATGCCATGTCCTCCATGACTGGGGGTACACCATCTCCTCATATCTTTTATTCCCCCTTATCTCCTTACCCTTGATATACACATGCCATTTCAGACTTTTTACTTTGAACTCAATAGCTTTCAGAACATCAAAGACAGGCCTTTGAATTTAGGAGCCAGAATAAGGAATGAAGGAAATAATTCCTTCTACCCATACAGTATCTTACCCAATACTCTTATGTATATTACCTCATATGATTTTGAAAATAGCATTCTGAGCAATGTATTACTATCATCATTATTATTCCCACCTTAGAGATGAAACATCCTAACCCTTAGAGAATTTAGCAATAGCTAAGATTCACACAGCTACAGGGGGGCAAAGTCAGGACCTGAACTCAGCACTTATCTCTCAGTCAGGGGCCAATGCACTATAACCTCTACTGTGGCCTTCACCTCATTCCAAGACTTCTGGTCAGGCTGGTATATCCAAGAATCATTGCCTCCATCTGACTAAGAACTTATGGGAAGCGTATATTCAGTCATGTGGCTTAGTGGATAGGCAGCCCCCCAAATAACTCGCTTGGATTTTGGAAGTGAGTTTAGAGAGGAGGTGAGTTGGGGAAAGTGTTCAGGTATGCCAGAAGCAAAGTCTTAGAACAGAGCTTCTCTACCTGCTCTTGTCACACAGTCATCTCTGGGGAAATCCTCAGCAGCTGTGATATGGTAGGGTTCAATATTCTGCCCTAATGTGGTTTGACAGCAGCTAAAAGGCTGGAATGGGAAGAAAGTAAAGCTGAAAATCCCTTAGTAGAAAGTGGTTACTTGCTATATTACCTTGTATGTTCTTCATGTACCAGGGACTCAAGAAGTCTCAGGCACTACAATTATCTGATACTTTGAGTCTCATGCATTAGCCAGGGTAAGTGGCATCTCTTCCTTCCCCGGCCTCCAGGGAAGAAGGCATGAACCTAAGCACCCTCTGGCAGACCATGAGTCTGTCTGATTTCTTTCACCCTTCAGACCTGCCCCGCCTCTCCTCCTGCAGTAGCAACCAGCTTCTTCTCGCTCACCCTGGACTCTCGGAGTCCTGGGACTCACCTCCCTTTACTCCTTTACCCTGTCCTCCCCCACCAGTGTCATCCTGGAATCTCTTTGAGAGAACTCCCAGCTCCCAGAATTATCCATGCTGTGATTTGAATGCAGAGCCCCACACCTGCTAGATAAGTTCTCTGTCACTGAGCTACATAAACTCCCTACTTCTCCTGTTTATATTCATTTTAGGACCAACAATTTCTTTTCTTCATTACAAGGGCCAATGATGTATTCCTTCTCATCCTCCCTAGCCAGAAGGGCCAAGAAAGTAGGTAATTTATTTTTTTTTAATTTATTTTTTTAATTTTATTTATTTCGGTATGTGTATCAATGTACTGTCTGCATACAGGTTTGTGCACCCGTGTCGTGCAATGCCGCGGAGGTCAGAAGAGGGTCTCGGATTCCCCTGGAACTGGAGTTCTCCTGGAATTGGAGTTTCAGACGGCTCTCGGCCGCCATGTGGGTGCTGGGGATCGAACCCGGGTCCTCTGTAAGAGCCGGGGTGCGGAGATTGAGATCTCCTGAGCCCGCGGCAGGAAAAGGGGAAGATAGGTAGGAACTGGGTGCCTTGGCGAGTCTATTGCTGATCGTTTGGTCCTGTCTGTCTTTGGTTTGATTGGCTCTTGTGTGTGAGGTTGGAGTTATCCCCCCAGCTGGGATTAAAGGTGTTGGTCTTTTGGCGTTGATTAGTAGATCTAGTGGCTGTGGGGGCAGGATGTATCCTCCCAGCCGGTATTAAAGGCACGCTTGTGTGACTGCTGGAGATTTGAGATCTCCTGAGCCCAGCGGCAGGAAGAGGGGAAGATAGGTAGGAACTGGGTGCCTTGGCGAGCTGATGCTGATCGTTTGTCCTGCTAGTCTTTGGTTTGATTGGTAAAATGCCGGGAAACCCAAAACAAAGAGAAAATTCTTAAAGTGACAAGAGAGAGAAAAACAACAAGTGACCTATAAGGGGAAACTATCAGAATAACAACGGACTTCTCACAGCAAACGATGAAGGCAGAAGAACCTGGAGCAAAGCATTCCCAGTGTTGAGGGACAATGGATGCTAGCCCGTTTTACTATAACCCAGCAAAAATTGTCAATCATAGTGGAAGGAGTAGAGGAAAATCTTCCATGACATAAACACTTGAAAGATACATGTCCGGAAAAACCAAACTTCAGAGAATACTTGAAGCCATCCCAAAAGACAGAAAAAGGAGCAACCAACCCCAGGCAACTAGAAGGATAGAAATCAATAAAAAATCAAACTGCAGAAGTAGAAAAACCTAAATCAAAACCGCAGATGGATAATAAGGCAAAGAGGAAGCAACCAAACCTATCAAGTCATACCTTAAATATTAATGGACTAAATTCCCAATCAAAAGACATAGACTTGGAGACTGGATTAGGAAACAAAACCATCGATATGCTGTCTGCAAGAAACACATCTTACCTTCAAGACCTTCACCACCTTAAAGTGAAAGGGATGGAAAAAAATATTCCAAGCAATGGTACCAAAAAGAAAGCAGGTGGTGCTATTTTAAATTCGATAAAATAGACTTCAAGTAAAAGAAATCAGAAGAGACAAAGAAGGCCATTACATTTTCATCAAAGGAACATCCACCAAGAAGATTTCACAATTATGAATATATATTGACCAAATCTGGTGCACAAACTTTATAAAGACAATTCTCCAGGACCACAAGTCACAACTAACCCCAGCACACTCATAGTGGGAGTTTAATACCCCACTGAGTCCTTTGGATAGGTCAAACAGGAAAAAAAAATACAGAGAGACATCTGAACTGAAGAACGATATGATACACCAAATGGACCTCATAACCTCTACCGAACATTCCATCCTAATACCAGAGAATACACTTTCTACTCAGCACCCCACGGGAAACATTCTCCCAAAATGAACCACATCCTGGGACACAAAAGAAACCTCTACAATACAAAAAGATTAAAATTTTCATTGCATGCTCCTGTCCGACCCAACAGTGCAATGGAAGCTCAATATCAACACCAGGACAAGCCCACCTGCCTACAGAAACACATGAAGACTAAAACCACACACTCTTGAATAATGAATGGGTCAGGGAAGCGATAAGAAAGAAGCAGAATAAAAAACATTCCTGGAACTGAATGGACAGGCAGACCAATACAAAAAACAAAACTATGGGATACCTTACTAAGCAATCGCTTAAGAGGGGAAATTTATAGCCCTGGGTGCCTTACTTAAGAAAAACACGGAAAGAGCAAAGTGAATGATCTAACACACAAGCTAAACGCGAGAGAAAAAGAAAAAAAAAAATGAACCCTAAACGCAACAGACCAGAAGAAAATACCAAGAAAATCAGAGCAGAATCAATGAAATAAACAAAGAAAAACAATACAAAAAATCAATGAAAGGCCAAAGTTTGGTTTCTTTGAAAGATATAATAAAATAACAATGATAGACAGACCTCAGCCAGTTAACCAAAAAGAACTAGAAAAACTCCAAATCAATACAACTGTGATGAAACAGGGAAATAATCACAACGGACTAAGGAAAAGATCAAGAAAATTATATGGAATATTACAAGAACCCTATATTCTACCAAGTTGAAAATCTAAGAAAAATAGAATGAATATCTGAAATCTTTGGGAATCACCAAAGATTGGCCAAGAGTGAGACCAGCAGCTTAAACAGACCCGTAACAAGTAATGATGAAATTGAAAAAAAAAAAATATAAGAACCAATAAAAAAAGCCCAGGCCCAGACGCGTTCAAGCATAATTCTATAAACACTTTCAAAAAAGACTCACAACCATTCATTCTGAAAACTTTGTTTTAGAGGATACAACGATGGAATCCCCAAATTCCTTCTAATGAGGCCAACATCACTCTAGTACCCAAACCAGGCAAAGACAGAACTAAAAAGGAGAATTATAGACCCATCTCCCTCATGAACACAGATGGCCAAAATTCTAAACAGAATAACTGGCAAACGCATACAGACCCACATCAAGAAGATCATCCATCATTACCAAGGTGGATTCATTCCAAGAGATGCAGGGATGGTTTCAACATACGAAAATCAATAACAGCATCAAACAAATAAACGGAATCAAAGAACAAAAACCACAACACCATCATCGCAATTGATGGTGAAAAAAAAAGCCTTTGGCAAGATCTAGCATCCCTTCATCTTAAAGTCCTAGACGGAATTGGTTGGGAGGGATCATTCTCAATGTAATCAAAGCCATATACAGGAAACCCACAGCCAAGATCATCCTAATGGGGAAATGACGGAAACATTCTCTTTAAAGGTGGAACTCGGCAAGGCTGCCGCCCCCCTATCAACACTCCTCTTCAATATAGTGCTTTGAAACACTTGCTAGAGCAATAAGGCAAAAAAGGATATTAAAGAGAGAAGTACTAATGGGGAAAAGAGGGAAGTCAAACTATCCCTATGTGCTGATGATATGATTGTTTACCTTAAGAGATGCAAAAAACTTCCAGCCAAAAACTCCTAGAAACTATTACAAACATTCAGCAAAGTGGCAGGATAACAAAATTAAACCTTAGAAAATCAATGGCCTTTCCTTAAAAGCAACTGGAGAAAGAAGTCAAAGAGACATTCCCACTCACAATAGCGCTCAAAAACAATAAGATACCTAGGAACAACCTAACCAAGACACCAAGACCTCTACAACTACACAACAAAAATTTTTAAACCCTTAAAGGAAAGAAATTGAAGAAGACCTCAGAAGATGGAAAAACCTCCCTGCTCATGGATATGGGAAAATTAACTTGTAAAAATGTCCAATTCTTACCAAAAACTCTTGTATAGAATTTAATGCAATCCAATAAAAATCCCCAAGATTTTCTTCACAGGCGGGAAACAAAAAGTTCTTAAATGCATTTGTATGGAGAAACAAAAGACCCGAATAGCCAAAACAAATCCTGAGTGAAAAGAGCTACCAGGGAGGTTCTCTATACCAGATTTTAAAACTATACTACGGTTTATAGTCATAAAAACAGCCTGGTACTTGGCACAAAAACAGACCTGTTGACCAATGGAACAAAACCTGAAGATCCAATCTGAGCACAAAACAATTTCAGCCATCTCTATTTGACAAGGGGGGACAAGAAACCACAATGGAGAAAAGACAAGCATCTTCAAAGCAATTGGTGTTGGCAAAAACTGGATCACCACTTTTGGAAGAAGAATGAAAATTAAAAAACCCCTAACCAACCTCTCGCCCTGGACAAAAGTCAACTAACTCAGAGGAATTAAAGACCTCAACGTGAAACCCCAAACTCTGAAGATGATGGAAAAAGTGGCAGCAGACTACAAGACTAGGCGTAGGAAAAGACTTTCCTAAAATCAGACAGCAGCTGCCAAGATTAAGGGTCGACAATTGACAAATGGACCCTCATCATCAAACTCAAAAGCTTCTGTACATCACAAGAAACAATCAGGAGTGAGAGAAAATCCCACAGAGTGGGAGGAAACATTCACTGCAGATAAATCTGACAAGAGACATTGATGTCCAGAATATATAAACTATGACTACTACTAAAAAACAAAGAAAAAAGAAAAAAAACACCCGCTCAATAGATGGAGCAAAAAAAAGAAAAAAAAAAAAAAAAAAACGAACAGAGACTTTTCACAGCGAGGAATTAGAGATGTCTGAAGAACACCTCAGGAAACTGCTCACCATCACTAATCATTAAGGAAAATGCAATCAAAACCACTTTAAGATATCATCTACTCCAGTAAGGACTGGCTAGAATCAAGAATACAAATGATACCAAGGCTGGAGAGGTTGTGGGGAAAGGGGAACCTCATCCACTGCTGGTGGGAATTAAGAACTCGTACAGCCACTATGGAAAGACAGTGTCAGAACCCTTGGAAGACTGGAATGAACTTGCCACCCCGACCCAGCCCATACCACTCCTGGGCATGTACACTCAAGACTTATGCCACACAGAGATACATGCACGGGCCATGTTTATTTCCAGCTCTCCTTCACAATAATCAAAAGAGCTGGAACCAACCTAAATGCCCCTCAACTGACGAATGGATAGAGAAATGTTGTACATCTACACAATGGAGTTCTTGCACAAGTAAAGAAAGAACGAACTCACGAGTTTTGCAGGAAAATGGCTGGAAGCTAGAAGGACATCATGCTGAGTGAAGTAACAACAGTCCCAAAAAACAACGACGAAGGGATCCCTCATCTGTGGATGCTAGTGCCAATTACCCAGTTGTAAGTAATTGCTTGTTAGGGCCCCCTGAGCTTCTGTACAAAGCATTGGACATAAGGCAAATATTTTTTGGAAACACAACAACAACAGAAAATACTGCAATAAAGAACTGACTGAAAACAGTGAAACTTAACTTCTGCTCAAAACAGTCAACAATCCCAATGTAAATATTAAGAAAGACTAAGAGATGGAAAGCATATTGCGCCAGAATGCACGAAAAAAAGCCCTTCTGACGTGGGTGGGGGAATGGCGAACACGGGTCTAGATTTGTTAAAATAATAAATAAATACAATTAAAAAAAAAAAAAAAAAAAAAAAAAGAGCGGTCGGCACTCTTAACCGCTAGGCCATCTCTCCAGCCCCGAAAGTAGGTAATTTAAGTTCTATCCAAATTGCTATCTGACCCAGCTCTACCACAGCTGCCAAAATCCATGATGGCACACAGAGTAAGGAAACCACAAAACTCCATCAAGGAACCAAAAGAGTAAACTCAACAGATTCAGAACCACAAAACAGAGATTAGAGGGAAAAGCTCTGACTTTGGGATTGGAGAGAGGACTCAGCAATTGAGAGTACTGAGGGCTCTAGCAAAGGAGCTGGTTCAATTCTTAGCACCCATATGGGAACAAACAACCACCCTAATTCCAGTTCCAGGAGGTAAGACTCTTTCTTATAACCACTATGGGGACTGCATGACACAGATGCATTTATACATATGCAGGCAATACACTCATACACATTAAAAAAAGAAAATAATTTAAAAAATAAAGCTCCAACTTTAGGGTTTTTTCCTCTCCCCCCCCTCTTCTTCTTCTCTCATATAACCTGGGCTGACCTCACACTTGCCATGTAGCCAAGGATGACTGAACTGCTGATCCTCCTACCCTTACCACTAGAGTGCTGGGATTACAAAATAACTTGTTCTCCACCATTTTTCAGTATTCCCCTTCCCCACTCACCCACTCCAACAATCACAAGGGAGATGCTAATGGAAATGTCCATGGAGAAGTTAATGGAGCTGGCCATTAAATGCAGCAACTATCAGAGAATTTGGCTGACTGGGCAGAGGGCCTGAACCCTTTTATTCCAAACTGCAGCCCCCATCACATATTTCAGGTTTGTTTTTTTTTTAATTTTTATTTATTTCTGTATGTGTATGAATGTACTGTCTGCATGCAAGTCTGTGCACCCATGTCGTGCAATGCAGCGGAGGTCAGAAGAGGGTGTTGGATTCCCCTGGAACTGGAGTTCTCCTGGAATTGGAGTTTCAGACGGTTCTCAGTCGCCATGTGGGTGCTGGGGATCGAACCCGGGTCCTCTGTAAGAGTGGCCGGCGCTCTTAACCACTAGGCCATCTCTCCAGCCCCATATTTCAGGTTTTTATCTTTTCATTCCATGTTGTACTTCAGCCAGATCACTGAACAGCAAATCCTGGTCTGAGAACCCATAGGATACCCTTCAGTTTACACTGCTGACCTGATTGACTGTGCACCATCCACAAAAGCACGAGAAGATGGGAAGGAAGGCAATTGGAAGGGCAAATCAGCAGTCATTTATCAAAGCTCACCCATTCAGGGATGGAGAAATGGCTCACTGGTTAACAACACTGGCTGCTCCTGCAGAAGACCCAGGTTTGATTCTCAGTACCCACATGACAGCTTACAACCATCCTAACTCCAGCTCTAGGGAATCTGATGCCCCCTTCTGACCTCCTCAGGCATTGTACAACATGGTATATATGCATGCAATACACTCATACATATAAATAAAAATAATAAAATATTTCAATGTCCATCCAATAAAATGCTACTTTAAAAAACACACCTTTCATCACAGCACTCGGGAGGCAGAGGTAGGTGGATCTCTGTGAAATGGAGGCCAGTCTGTTCTAAATAGAGAGTTTCAGGCCATTTGAGGCTACAGGGAGCCCTTGTCTAAAAAAAAACAAAAGTATAAAAATGAAATCCCCAAATTTAGAATAAAATAGTATCATAATTAAGCAAAAAGCTGAATGAACAAAGCACAGCAAAGTGGTGACAGGACCCAAATATTTGAAGCCCCCCATCAGCATAGAGCAAGCTCTAGTCTTCTTCCGAAAAACTCTGGACCCTGCCCAGTGCAGTATGGAGCCCATAACCCCACCAGCTCCCAATCAGAGGTCAGAGCAGCATTACTTGTCATGCCTCAAAGATTTTTCCACCAAGATTGCTTCCTTCATTAGTTAAAATGTTGAGAATTCAAGCTGCATGCAATGGTGCATGCCTGTGATCTCAGCACATGGGAGGTGGAGACAGAGGCCCAAGACAGCTTTGCTTATATAGTGAGTGTGGGTCAGGCCACCCTGGGTCATCCCTAGGATCTCCCAGGAATTGCTTTTTTCCTCCACCTCAGCAGGTCCTACTTCTTGAGGCAGGAAAATCAGGATATGATTATTTGCAAGCTCAGTCCTTGGAAAGTATTTTGAAGCTGGCAGCTGAGGTGTCTGTGTGTGCTCCCACCCAGTTCAGATTTTGAAGTTTGGTAGCAGAGCCATTAACATTCTTTTCAACATGCAGACAGTTCTCTGCAGCTCTTGTTAGTCTCATTTTCTTTCCTCCTGACTTTTTCATCAAGAGCAGCAGCTTCCTTGTCCCCAGAACCTTTTTTCTCTTCAAAGAACTATATAGGCTCCAGGGAAGCCTCTAGCAAAGAGTCTTGCTGAACACTGGTGGATTACCAATGGAAAGGAGACTGTGTTAACGGCTCTGCAGCTAAGACTCCAAGCACCCTTATCTGCTCCCCCTCCTCCTGCCAGGCAAACTTCAGGACTGAGCAAGGACCAGCCAAGAGGCCAGCTTCTGTTCTGGGTCTCTGGGGCAGTCTGCAACGATTAGGCCTCAGGGTTCTGGTGCTACTTGGGGATTCAGGCTATTTCAATAAAGGAAATCAGATGGAACGACCACAGGCCCTGTCCCTCAGAGGACTGGAACCTAGTCACTGTTCCTCCTCCATTCTGACACTATAAGAAGACAGGACAGAACTCTACAGCTCACAGATGTCCTGAAGACTGAAGAGGTGCAAAGAGATTTTGGTGCAAGCACAATTCAAATCTCTAGTGCTTATTAAGAACTGCCATTTGGCCGGGCCTGGTGGTGCAAGCCTTTAATCCTAGCACTTGGGAGGCAGAGGCAAGTGGATCTTTGTGAGTTCAAGGCCAGCCTGGTCTACAGAGTGAGTTCCAGGACAGCTGGGGCTACAGGGAGACCCTGTCTCGAAAAGACATAAAAAAAAAAAAAAAAAAAAAAAAAGAAAAAGAACTGCCATTTGTTCAGCTGTGTGGTGAGTGGTTAAATTCTACTAGCTCAAAGTCACTTTCTTTTTTTTTTTTTTCTGTCTTTTTGAGACAGGGTCGCCCTGTAGCTCCAGCTGTCCTGGAACTCACTCTGTAGACCAGGCTGGGCTTGAACTACAGAGATCCGCCTACCTCTGCCTCCCAAGTGGTAGGATTAAAGGCATACGCCACCACGCCCGGCCCTCAAAGTCACTTTCTTAAGCAGTCTATAGATTTTAATAAGTGAGCTTTAAATGCCAGAAATACAGAGAAGAGTGACTTTGGCAGATAGAAATTTAGCTTTGCTATACAAACTTTTCCCTTTCCCACCAAGAGCTACTGGTTTTGTCACAAACCTCCTGATTTTCCGGGTGTGAAGGAATCAGGCCATAGTCCTGCATTGCCTCGACGGTTCCGTCATCTCTATATCTTCCTCCCTCGTGTGCCCTACAGTTACCTCAGGCATACAAGCACTCACTCCTTACAATTGCTCCTGCAGTAATTCCAGAGAGTCACATGAAAACAGCCTCCCCAGGATCATATTTTAGCAAACTCCTCTGCAGACAACAGCTATAGCAATGTGCTACAATCATTTTTATTCATTGTTCTGTCCCCTCTGGCCACAGAGCTGGACCTAGAATTACCAGCAATGTCAGCCCAGGTGGGCCTGAAGGCATACAAAGGCTTGCTACTCCATCTGCTGGCTTGACAGCAGCTCCACCTTGGAGCTTTTAATTCCTTGCAAGGCAGTCTGGCTCTGAACTAAAAGACTAACATGTCCTTTTATTTTTTATTTTATATTACTATTTTTGGTCTTTTCGAGACAGGGTCTCCCTGTAGCCCCAGCTGTCCTGGAACTCACTCTGTAGACCAAGCTGGTCTTGAACTCACAGAGATCCACCTGCCTCTCCTTCCCGAGTGCTAGGATTAAAGGTCTAGTGCTAGGATTAAAGGGGTGCGCCACCACGCCCGACTAAGATGTCCTTTTAGCATGATAAAGCTATCCAACCATTTTGTCAAAAGTGATGACATCTATCCCTCCCACCTCAAACTCATAGACAGAGACTCAAGTACAACTGCAACTGCATCTCTAAGAGGATCTGGGAACTGAACTCTCAGACAACGTTGCTTGGTGGCAAGGATTTATTTTTTGAGAAGTATAGATGTGCTATATGGGTTTGTCCCTATAAAGAAAGAGAAGTGCGGGCTGGAGAGATGGCCTAGCAGTTAAGAGCACCGACCGCTCTTGCAGAGGACCCGGGTTCGATCCCCAGCACCCACATGGAGGCTGAGAACCGTCTGAAGCTCCAATTCCAGGAGAACTCCAGTTCCAGGGGAATCCGAGACCCTCTTCTGACCTCCACGGCGTTGCACGACACGGGTGCACAGACTTGCATGCAGACAGTACATTCATACACATACAGAAATAAATAAAATTAATAAAAAATAAAAAAAGAAAGAGAAGTGCAGAGAGATATCAATGTTTCATTATAACCCTAATATAAAGACTTAAAGAGGGGGGCTGGAGAGATGGCCTAGCGGTTAAGAGCGTCGACTGCTCTTGCAGAGGACCAGGGTTGGATCCTCAGCACCCACATGGTGGCTGAGAACCGTCTTTAACTCCAGTTCCAGGGGAATCCGACGCCCTCTTCTGACCTCCACGACATGGGTGCACAGACCTACATACAGACAGTACATTCATACACATATGAAAATAAATAAAATTAAAAAAATACTTCAAGGGGACCCTCAAAAAGCTTGATTTGCGCCTCCTGCAATTAAGAGATAGAGTAAACTGACTGCTGACTCTAGCCGAAGAAATGTAAAGGCCAATATATATATTCATAGCTTATGTTGTATATAATACAAAAATATATATTCATAGCTTATTTGTAGCAAAGAACCTGTTTTGCAGTCATCTGAGATGTGCCACAGGCGTGGGGGCTTGTAGATCCTCAGATCTTATCCAATAGGATTGTTAATGGTCAAAAAGACAACAGCAGAAGAGGAAAGGAAAATGGACAATTGAATTATTAGAGACCTAAAAGGAAAGAGCGACTAACACAGAAGAGTGCACCTGCCTAGGTCGTGTGTGTGTGTGTGTGTGTGTGTGTGTGTGTGTGTGTGCGCATATTAGTTTTGGCAACTTGATACAACCTAGAGTCACCTGGGAATAGAGAACCCCCAATTGAAGAATTGTCTCCATCAGACTTGTCTGTGGGAATGTCCGTGAGGCTGTTTCTTGATAGCTAACTGATGTAGTGGGTCTAGCCCACTGTGGGCAGTGTCATCCCTGGGCGGTATAAGAACATTAGCTGAGGAAGCTAGGTGAAGCAAGTCAATAAGCAACCTTCCTCTGAGGTTTCTGCTTCAAGCTCCTGCCTTGAGTTCCTGCTCTGGCTTCCCTCGATGATGGGATGTGGTCAGGACATAGAACACAAACACACCCTTTCCTCCCCAAGCTGTGATCAGGACATACAACACAAACACACCCTTTCCTCCCCAAGCTGTGATCAGGACATACAACACAAACACACCCTTTCCTCCCCAAGCTGTGATCAGGACATACAACACAAATACAACCTTTCCTCCCCAAGCTGTGATCAGGACATAGAACACAAATACACCCTTTCCTCCCCAAATTGCTTTTGTTCATGGTGTTTATCACAGCAATAGAAATGCAAATTAGGACAGTAAGATAGGGTAGATTTCTCTTTTTTGGGGGGGGCGGTTAGATTTCTGAAAGGGCCTAAAAGTACCCTAAAAGAAAACCAGATTTAAATATTAGTAGTGCCTGGAAAGTACAGTCTTGTATGACTTTTCCTGAGGAGTCTACTCTAGTCACCCTAGATAGAAAGAGTAATGGCAGATGAAAGGAAAGATTCCATTATTTAATCTGGTGAAGTAAGAAGTTTACTCCAGTTCCTTACAGGAGTATGGGTGACTTGAACAGCTGTACCACTGAAAAGCTCTACCCTGCATTTGTGATGACTTGTGCTGGAGTCATCAAAAGCTGTATCACTGGAGTCTTTTGTGAAACTGGCAAGGGAGCTCATTATTGAAAACTCTTTTCTGCCAGCAATTGATAACCTAGGGTAGGGACACTGTGACTCTTGTGAGCTTCATGAGCTCTCTCCTTCTCTCCAAGATGCTTTGATATGGAAGAAACAGAGAAATAACACCATTTAAAAAAATATTTAATTTTTGTTTTGTTATTTTTTTTTTAATTATGTGTATGAGGGTGTGTGCACATGAGTGCAGATGCTTGCAGGGGTGAGAGCCCTGGAACTAGATTACAGGTGGTTGTGAGCCTCCTGCTGTGGGTTCTGGGAACCAAACTTGGGTTCCCTGAAGGAACAGTACCCACTCTTAACTACCGAGCCATCTCACCAGCCTCACAAAACACCAATTTGACAAGTTAAGGCAATGTTTCCTGTCTTGGAAACTCTTTCCTGGGTCAGAACCTTCAGGGAAAACTAGGTTCCCTCTTTTCTCTTCCAGCAGGCTCCAGATGGGAAGATAAGTAGCTTAATTTAGAAAAAAGTTAGAAACATTGACAATACCAGGCTGAACATTTATGTGCCTAGCTGAAATAATGTTTGAAAAAGGGACTGTAGGACTTCCTAACACTTAGAAGAAATCCAGAAAAATATTGACCAGATTAAAAAAAAATAGGCTGCAGTGATGTGGCTCAATGATAGAGCATGTGCCTAACGTGCAAGGCACTGGGCTAAAAGACTGGGGTGGAGGGCACAATGCAATACACAAACACAAAGTCCTCTTGTGATTATACCCCATGGGTCCTACTTTTCAGGGTGGGGGCTGTAGCCCAGTTGGCAGAGTGCTTGCCTACCATGTAGAAGGCCCTATGCTTAGCCGGGCGTGGTGGTGCACGCCTTTAATCCTAGCACTTGGGAGGCAGAGGCAGGTGGGTCTTTGTAAGTTCAAGGCCAGCCTGGTCTACAGAGTGAGTTCCAGGACAGCTGGGACTACAGGAAGACCCTGTCTCGAAAAGACCAAAAATAAAAAATAAAAAAGAAGGCCCTATGCTTGATCCAGAGCATAAACTATGCATGCTGAGACACACCTGTAATGAAGCACTTGGAGAGTGGCATACTTACATACATGCAGATAAAACACTCATAAAAGTAAAAAGTAAAAAAAAAAAAAACACCATAATGAGGCACTATTGTCAGAGCCAATGGTACTTCTTATTTTGCTATCCTGATGGAAAGATAAGGACTACATCTTCAACTTCTCCCACTTGTCTTTCCTCTTCTGAAGCACCTGTCTGTCTTCCTTCTGTTACCTGAAGTACAAACCCCAGATTCTGAGAGGTGCTACTTTTGGTCCAGAACCTCCTGTGCTACCACAGTCTGCAATACTGCTGCCCCTTGCACCCTGCACTTCTTCAGCAGTGACACTGATTCACAATTCATCTTCAGCAAGTTCTGGAGTCTCCTCTATGCTGGAACTTTCTGATATTTTCTCAATTTTATTAGCTCGTTTCTTCCCTGCAGTGACAAGATAACCCACATATACACCCACATGCAAAGCAGTATACAAAGAAAATTATATACATGGTTTCTCTGCTCCCTAGGAATATACAGCTTAAAACAGCTAACATTAAGAAGATTATCTTAAACATAAAAATAGCAAAGAAGCAGTATTAAACCAATCCATGAATGAATAGCAGGACAAATGCATGATTGAGTTGAGAAGTGGAGTCTGCAAGTCAGTGAATGTTTATTGACTGCTTAATAGGTGTCAGGTGTTATGCTTGGTCTGACAATAAATTTTTCAACAGATGGGGGGGCGAGAAGAGAAACCAGAATGCATTAGCATTAGGTGGGCTTATGACCTTATATTAGAACAATTTTTTTATTTATTATTTTTATTTTTGTGTATGAGTGTATCACCTGCATGTATGTAAGTACACCTGTGTCATACAATGCCCATGGAGATGAGAAGAGAGCATAAGAGAGCATTGGATCCCCTCAAACTGGAGTTTCAGATGGTTGCTATCCACCACGTGGGTGCTGGGAACTCAACCAGCTCCTCTGCAAGAGCAGCCAGTGCCTCTTAGCTGGCAAGACATCTCTCCAACCCCAAGAACAAAATTTATTAATAAAAAATAAATTTTTTAAAATAATGATAAAACCTATCAGGGAACCATTACTTTTTTTTTTTTTTTCCTTAGACAGGCCACCATGCCCGGCTTAAAGATGGTTCTTTTTTTTTTTTAATTTTTTATTTATTTTCTATGGGTATGAATGTACTGTCTGCATGCAGGTCTGTGCACCCGTGTCGTGCAATGCCGCGGAGGTCAGAAAAGGGTCTCGGATTCCCCTGGAACTGGAGTTCTCCTGGAATTGGAGTTACAGACGGTTCTCAGCCGTCATGTGGGTGCTGGGGATCGAACCCGGGTCCTCTGCAAGAGCAGTTGGTGCTCTTAACCACTAGGCTATCTCTCCAGCCCTTAAAGATGGTTCTTAGTTGCCATGGGGGTGCTGGGAATCAAACCTGGGTCCTCTGCAAGAGTAGTCGGTGCTCTTAACTGCTGAGCCATCCCTCCAGACCCATAAAAAAAATTTTTTTTAACTCAAATCTGCTGCCTGTCACCCTGCCGGCTTTGTAGGCAACATAAGAGTCTAGCCGGGCGTGGTGGCACACACCTTTAATCCTAGCACTTGGGGGGCAGAGGCAGGCAGATCTCTGTGAGTTCCAGGCCAGCCTGGTCTACAGAGTGAGTTCCAGGACAGCTGGAGCTACAGGGAGACCCTGTCTCAAAAAGACCCCCCCCAAAAAAGAGTCTATGTGTGCTATGATTTTTTTTTTTTTTTTGGTCTTTCTGAGACAGGGTCTCCCTTTAGTCCCAGCTGGCCTGGAGCTCGCTGTGCAGACCTTGAACTAACAGAGATCCGCCTGCCTCTGCCTCCCAAGTGCTGGGATTAAAGGTGTGCACCACCACATCCAGCTGTGTGCTATGACTTTAATCATTGATGGGATCCATCCAAGATGGTTGGCATTGAATGAAAAAGATTTTCAGGGCAATCAAAATGAGAATAAAACAACGTCAGAATTTATCACTTCAAAATAAATAAATAAATAAAAAATTCCAACAGAATAGATATGTGTTAGGTTCATTTTGAGGAGAGACTTGGCCCAGAGAGGAGAAAATGTCAGGACTCCAATAAAAAGGAAGTCAGGTTTATTTCCTGCCTGTGTAAGGATTAGGATGACCAGCATTAGAATGTCCCCAGAATGGCAGTTTTATACCCAGGTACACAAGGAAGTGAGTTTACAAGGAGGTGGGGGTGAGGAGATGGGGGATTAGGGTGCAGGTGGGTCTGTGGCTGGTATCAGTAGAAGCATCTCAAGATAAACTGAGGTTTGTGACTGGGAATATTGCAGCAACTTTCTGGAACTTCTACCTCAGTTGGTTTCCTGGAAAATCCCTGACTTAGGTGGGCTTACGACCTTACATTATGGTTCCTGAACACATAAAGATTTCAAAATACTGAGAAAATGGTGAACAATTTTTTTACTAAGTAGTTTAATGCAAATATAAAAAGTGCCATGGAAGGGGGCTGGAGAGATGGCCTACTAGTTAAGAACGCCGACTGCTCTTGCAGAGGTGGGTTCCATCCCCAGCACCCACATGGCGGCTGAGAACTGTCTGTAACTCCAACTCCAGGAGAACTCCAGGGGAATCCAACACCCTCTTCTGACCTCGGCTCCGAGGCATTACACGACACGCACAAACCTACAATCAGACAGTACATTCATACATATAAATAAATAAAATAAATTAAATTAAATTTAAAAAATTTTTTCTTTTTTTTATTTATTCTTGTATGTGTATGCATGTACTGTCTGCATGTAGGTTTGTGCACCCGTGTCGTGCAATGCCACGGAGGTCAGAAGAGGGTGTCAGATTCCCCTGGAACTGGAGTCAAAGACAGTTCTTAGCCGCCATGTGGTTGCTGGGGATAGAACCTGGGCCCTCTGCAAGAACAGTCGGCGCTCTTAACCGCTAGGCCATTTCTCCAGCCCCAATTAAAATTTTTTTTAAAAAGGAGCTAGCTTAAAAAAATAAAAGTACCGCCGGGCGTGGTGGCGCACGCCTTTAATCCTAGCACTTGGGAGGTAGAGGCAGGTGGATCTTTGTGAGTTCAAGGCCAGACTGGTCTACAGAGGGAATTCCAGGACAGCTGGAGCTACAGGGAGACCCTGTCTCGAAAAGACCAAAAAAAAAGTGCTATGGAAGATAATGTGCAAGCACATAGCCAAGGGGCCTAAGGTGCTGAATTCAAGATACTATGAAGATAATGTGCAGGCGCACCATTAGACAGCTAAGGGTCTAAGGTGCTGAGTTCAGGATACTATGGAAAACTTGTCTAGGTATTGGGAATCTAATCTGTTCTAGACTAAGAGAATCTTTTCTCTACAAGTGGTTTCTCCCATATAGCCTAGGCTGGCCTCAAAAGTTCTACATAGGTGAGGATGATATTGAACTCTGGATCTTCCTGCCTGCCTCTGGAGTGCTAACATTTCAGATATGTGCCACCACGCCCAGTTTATGCAGTGCTGGAGATCAAAACCAGGGCCTCATGCATGTTAAGCAAGCACTCTAGCAACTACACAAGTAACATTTAAATTGGAACCTCTCGGGCCTGGTGGCACACGCCTTTAATCCTAGCACTCGGGAGGCAGAGGCAGGCAGATCTCTTTGAGTTCAAGGCCAGCCTGGTCTAGAGTGAGTTCCAGGACACCTGGGACTACAGGGAGACCCTGTCTTGAAAAGACACCCCCCCAAAAAAATTGGAACCTGAGGGGCCTAGCTCAATGATAAAGCACATGCCTTGTTCAATCCCCAGAATTAAACTACACACACACACACACACACACACACACACACATGAGACCTTGCAAGTATGAAGATACATGCCTATAATCCTAGCTAAGTAGAGTTAAATAAATGTCTGATGGGGAGAAAGGTAATAGTGGGGAAAGTCAAGATAAACACAAGAACAACATGTTCAAGGAACTACAAGGTCTGGTGTGGCTAGAATGAATCTATCAAGTGAAAGTATGAGAAAGGGTCATGAAGAGTTTGAAAGGATCTGTAGGAAGTTAGGGAACTGTAAATACTGATTAAGAACACAGCAACATGCTGGCCGGGTGTGGTGGCACATGCCTTTAATCCCAAGCACTTGGGATCTATGAGATCCAGGCCAGCATGGTGTACATGGTGCGTTCCAGGTCAGCTGGGGCTACAGGAAGACCTTGTCTCAAACAAACAAACAAAAGAACAAACAAAACAAAAAAGAATACAGCAACTAGGCTAGAGAGATGATGGCTCAGCAGTTAAGCACACATACTGCTCTTGCAGTTCCCAGCATCCATGTCAAGCAACTCACAACCACCTATATAACTCAAACTCTAAAAGATCTGATGACTTGGGTATCCATATACATACATACATACATACATACATACATACATATAATTAATGAGTATAAATCTTAAAAAAGAGAACTACAACACAGCAATGGGGGATAGGGCTGTAGTAGTAGAGCACTTGCATAGTATGTACAGATCCTGAGTTCAGTAACCCCCAGCATGCCAAAAGACAAACCAAAAAAGACATACAACAAGTGATGCTGGGATCCTCTGCCCACTCCCTATTGCTGGACCAATACACATGGTAGTCACAAAAGATTGGCATGAAGCCTTAGGATGCTGATGTAAAGGAAGAAGTACCCATCACAGCTCAAGGGTGGAAGCAAGAGAGTTCTTGGTTCTATTTCTCTAATCCCAGAATGTGAGCTGGAGCTGGCCTTCTGGTCAGCCTATTTACATGAACACAGCCTCAAAGGGCTGCTGAAAAGTAGGCAACAAGCCATTCATGTTTATTACCCACAGTTCCCTGAGAGGATAATTACTGAGAAGGTGGCAGGGAGGTTGATTTGTTCAAGAAGGCCTGGCTTATTTTCATTTGTAATAGAGAAACCTCACAGTGAGGGCTGAGCAAGGCAACTTAAGAAGAAACCAAAGGAGAGCAAAGCAAGAGACCACTAAGTAGAACAGCCTGTGATATACTCTGATACATGGAGCTTGTACATTACTAGGCCCAGTGTTTCTTCCAGTGCTACCAACAGTACAAGGCTACTCCTTTGTGACATAAACCAGTGAAGCACTCACATGGTAAGACAGTGATGCAATCTAACCTCTCCCTCCCTTCACTCCTGATTCTTACTATATGGCAGAGCTGGATGTGCTCAGGGAGAGTCCCATGCTCACACCATCAATATAGTTCATCAGAATTAATAATGCTATATATTATGAGTAGCTCTGTAGTGACTCAAGAAATAGGATTTGTAGGGATTCTCCCTTGTGAGGCTCACCAATCTAGCTTATGACACTAGAAAGATATACCAGAAGCTAAATGATAACTGCTATGTGGTTGTAGTGACAGGGTTTATGATACGAGATCACCAAGGACTGTTGTAAAATAAGAGAAAAAGCTAGAGCTTGACTGAATTGAGCTCAGAGCAGCATGATACAGGAAGGCACTCCCTACAGACGAGAAAAAGATTCCCTTTGCCAAGTGTGACACCAGTCACTCAAGAAGGATCCTAACTCTGACTGCACAGAAAGATCTTGTCTCAAAAACAACAGGCTGGGCCTGGTGGTACAGGCCTGTAATTCCAGCTACTCCAGAGGCCAAGACAGGAGGATCATAAATTGAAGGCCAGCTTGGGCTACAGAGTAAGTTCAATGTCAACCTGGGCAACTTATGAGATCCTGTCTTATTAAGGGGGGGCCCAGAAGAGGGCTGGAGACAGAGCTCAGTGGCGGAGCACTTGCCTATCATGCACAAAAGCCCTGGGTTCAGTTCCCAGGATCACAAAACCCACAACAAAAAATTAGGACCTGGGAGTAAAATACCTTTAATCCCAGAACTCAGGAGCCTGAGGCAGAAGGATCACCTCGGTTTGAGGCAAGCTTGGACTACGTAGTGAGTACTAGTACAGTCAAACTACATAGCAAGACCCCATCTCAAAACAACAACAAAAAAGATTCCATTGGAAGCTGGTGTGGTGACAAACACCTTTAACCCCAAGCACTCAGGAGGCAAAAGCAAGTGGATCTCTTTGAGATTGAAGCCAGCCTGGTCTATATAGCAAATTCCATAACAAGTAGGGCTACAGAGTGAAACTGTCTCAAAAAAACAAAAAACAAAAAACAAAACAAACAAAAAAAACACAAAAAAAACACACACACACAAAAAAACCAACCAACCAACAAAACAACCCAACAAAAGATTCCCCTGGCCATGTGCTTTGAACAAGGATGATTCATTGGGAGGTCTAAAAGAGGGGTGCCAAGGCCTTGCTCCCTGGAAGCACCCAAGCAGAACACAAGACACTAAAGAGATCTGGTCATATGGTTCATGTAGGAAACAACACTCCAAGCAGAGGATCACAGCCTCCCCAAAGATTCCTTAAGACAAGGATGGGTAGTACTTGGATCTGAAGGATGAGGGATATGAGATAGCAGCTGTCTCAACAATAACTACCAATCCAGAACCTCTCCACTGTCAGATAAAGAAGAAAATCCTGAGGGGTTAGAAAGATGGTTTCAGTGGTTAAGAACACTGGCTGCTCTTGCAGAGAACCTGGTTCAGTTCCCAGCATCTACATGGCCTCTAACAATTATCCATAACTCCAGTTCCAGAGGATCCAGTGGCCTCCACAGGCACTGCACACACATGGTATACTTACATTCATGCAAGTAAAACACTATTATTATAAAATAATAAAAAGGAAAAAAATAAAATCCTAAAATCACAGTTCCAGCCTAAAATGAGAAATAAACGAGGTTCAATTTTTCATCATTGCGGGGGATATAGCTTAATGGGAGAACACTTGCTTTGCTTGTGCAAGGACCTTGGTTTGACCCCAGCATCACATAAAATAGGGGTGTCAGGGTCAAGTTCTGGAAAGACAACTGTGGTGGTTCGAATGAGTGTCCCCCATAGGCTCTAGGTATTCAGACATTTGTCTCCAGTTGGTGGCGCTGTTTTTGGAGGTCTTGGGGTATGTGGCCGAGCTGGAGGAAGTGTGTCACTGGGGGCAGGCTTAATGAGTTTTAACAAGCCTCGTGGTCTACAGTCGCCCTCTCTCTGCTTCCTGTGCTCTTTGCCAGATGTGACCCTCGGCTTGCTGCTCCAGATCCAGCTGCCACGCCTCCCGCCACAATGGACTCTAATTCCCTGGAACTGTCAATCGTAAGCTCAAATAAACTCTTCCTTTTATAAGTTCCTTGGTCATGGTGCTTTATCACAGCAACAGAAAAGTGACTAATACAACAACTCAGTGGTTAAGAGCACTTGCGGTACAATCCTGAGGAGTTCAGATCCAGGCACCCGAATAATAAGCTGTGTGTTCTGTAAGCACCTGTAACTTCAGCTCCAAGAGATCTAACTCCCTCTTCTAGTCTCCACATACCCACACATCTATAGAAGCACACACACACATGCACACACAATAAATTTAAAAAGTTATAAACATTATTTATGTATTTGGGGGGAGTCTATACATGAGCATATGCAGGTCTGAGGGCAACTTATGGCAGTCAGGTCTCTCCTTCTGCCGTGTGGATCCTAGCAATGAACTTAGGTTTGAGGCTTGATGGCAGTGCCTTTACCCTCTGAGTCATCTCACCAGCCCAAATAAATCTTAACTTTAAAAAGTCTTACCAGTCAGACAGAATCAGAGCCATTTAATTAGTTTATCTTATTCAAGAAAATAAATAAATGTGGTACTTCCTACACACATGAATTTATAAACTGAGTCATATGTGCCATAATTACTATAGTTCAAGTATAAAAAAAAAAAAAAAAAAGCTTAGAATGACTGCAATAAGAAAGTAGGGATGTAAGTAAAAATTCCTAAGTGCAGAAATGAAGAATCCACAGAAAGAAATCCCAGGGCAGGGAATGCAGGAAGCCTCTCCTGACCTCGGTTCCTCTCTGCCCCCAGGCATTCCTACAGGGCACTCAAGTAAATGTCATATGAGTCATTCTTAACACCTATTGGTTTTGATTAAATGTAACTTTAAAAAGCTTTGTCCTGGGGCTGGAGAGATGGCTCAGTTGGTTAAGAGCACAGACTGCTCTTGCAGAGGACCCAGGTTCGATTCCCAGCACCCACATGGTGGCTAAGAACCATCTTTAACTCCAGTTCCAGGGGAATCTGACACCCTCTTCTGAACTCCGCAGCATTGTATGACATGAGTGCACCTACCTACATGCAGGCAGTACACTCATACACATAAAATAATAAATAAATAAATGAATGAATAAATAAATGAATAAACAAACAAACAAATAAATAGCTTTGTCCTGGGGGCTGGAAAGATGGCTCAGCAGCTAAGAGCACTGGCTGTTTCCTTCAGAAGACCCAGGTTCAAATCTTGGTACCCACATGGCAGCTAACAACTGTCCCTAACTCCAGTTCTAGGGGATCTGACACCCTCTTCTGTTCCTCTCAGGTATTGCATGACACTGATGCACTTACATTTTTTGAAAATTTTGTCCTCTCTCAAGGCTATGTGCTAATATTCTGGTAGAAAGGTTCATTCAGAAAAAGAGAATATGAAGCTGGGTGTGGTGGCACACGCCTTTAATCCAGCACTTGGGAGGCAGAGGCAGGTGGATCCATCTGTGAGTTCAAGGCCAGCCCTGGTCTAACAAGGTGAGTTCCAGACACTGGTGCTACAGGAGACCCGTCTCGAAAGACCAAAAAAATAAATATAAAAATAAATAAAAAAAACTCAAAAGTCGCACTAAGTCTCTCCTTTTTTTTCACCCCCCCCTTTTTTTTTTTTTTTTTTGTTTTTTTTTATTTCTTTTTTTTTTTTGTATTTTCGAGACAAGGGGTCTTCCTGTAGCCCCCAGCTGTCCTGGAACTCACCTTGTAGACCAGGCTGTGCTTGAACTACACAAATATCCGCCTGTCTCTGCCTCCCAAGTGCTAGGATTAAAGGCGGGCAACCACCACGCCTTGCTTAATTTTATTTATTTCTGTATGTGTATGAATGTACTGTCTGCATGCAGGTTTGTGCACTCGGGCGTGCAATGCCCGCAGAGGTCAGAAGAGGGTGTCCAGATTCCCCTGGAATGGATTCTCCTGGAACTGGAGTTTGTGAAGGTTCTCGGCTGCCATGTGGTGCTGGTGGATTGAACCCAGATCCCTCTGAAGGAGCGGGGTCACTCTTAATGCTAGGCCATCTCTCCAGCCCCCATAACTGAGTTTTCACTTTGTGTCATTATACAGTGCAGTACCAATAACACTGAGATTAATAAAACTCTGTCCTCTCCTGGAGATGCTAGCTATCTACATGCTAACAAATAGTTAAATCCCTTGTGGTTATGTCATGACAAAACTGTGGATAAATGCTCTAAAAGCACAGGGACTCAAGGGACAGGCTTTGCCTCAGTAAGCCACAGAAGGCTTTCCAGACAAGGTAAGATTAAAGTAGGTTGCACAGGATAAGTCGGTCTTTGGCTAGGAAAGAGAAGAATGTTTCAGATAGTGGGTAAATATCCATAAAGGACAGAGGCATAAAGAATTTTTTTAGTATGGTAAGATAGAAGAAGTGAAAAAATTAGCAAGAAACAAACTTTTCAGTTTTTTCATGAGATTAACTAAATGGCAAAGATCACATTCCTAACTTTGCAAAATTGACAAATAGGTCAAACAAAAAGGAACTATTTGTTTGTTTCAAGCCTCAGAGCTGGATCCACAAAGCAAAATGTTCTGAAAAGATTTGTATTAATATGTTTTGCATTGCTGTGATATTATACCTGAGGCTGGGGTAAGCTTATAAGAGAGGAAAAAAGTTTATGAACATAGTTGTTGGAGGTTCAAAAATGGTAATAATAAGCAGACAAATAGTAATCAAACTCAGGAGGCAGAGATCATGAAGCTTGGCCGCATTTTGAGGCTAGCATGGTCTACATAGCAAGATCCTGTTTCAAAAAAAACGAGAAAACGACAGAGACAGAGAGAGAGAGACAGATGAACAGGAGAAAGACAGACAGAGATCAGAGACAGGCAGACAGACAGACATAAACAAGAGACAGAGGGAGATCCAGCACAGGAGAGAGATAAACAGCATCAATTTGGCTCTAGTAAGTGTAACTTAGCTGCGCATCACAACATGACCAAGAAGTAGAAAGAAAACTGGCCACATTCAAAACACAAGTTGTGAGAACTAATTCACTCTACAAGGCCTCTACTCTCCTCTCTCTCTGTCTCTCTCTCTCTCTCTTTTTTGAAGACGGGCTCTCTGTAGCCCCAGCTGGCCCGAACTTCACTGTGGTATAACCCAAGCGTGGCCTTGGACTCATCAGAGATCGTTCCTCGCTCTCTGCCACTCCATAGTGCTGATTGTATAAAGTCGTGCATCACCTATACGTTGGCTCATTTTTAAAATTATTTTTTACTTATTATGGGTATGAGTGTATATTGTCTCCGTGTATGTATGTAATGCATTTCGTGTCAATTAATGCCTGGCATGAGATCGAACGGAGAACATCAGATATATCCCAGAACTGGGAATCTCTTGGACCAACAAGAGAACTGGGTTGTTCTGGGAAGCAAACCCGCGGTCCCTTCGTATTAGAGACAAGCGAGTCATGTTTAAATACGAGTCCCCGTCTTCTCCAGTCCCACACCCTTAACAACTGAGCCAGTCTCGTCCAGCCCACACCTCATGTAAACAACTAAGCCGTCTCTCCATAGCGCCCCAACCCCTTAACAACTGAACCCGTCTCCCAGCCCACCGCCGTTCTCCTGAGACTGTTACCCTTTTTGAAACCATTCACTGTCCCGGCTAGTCTCGACCCCCAACACCATATACAGCTGGGAACCAAGCTTTTCTAGCACACGATCAATGCGACCTATAGGGACAAATCACATCTAAATCATCAGCTTCAGATGAAAACTATTTTTTTGCTATATCCGCGGAGGGTTCCAGATGTGGGTGATGGGCTGTCTTGCGATTTCCCCTGGGACTGGAGTTAAAAGAGTAAAGAAGACGTTCTCAGACGGTCCATGTGGGTGCTGTAATCGTAAGTCGTGTTCCTCTTCAATAGCATGTTCTTGGGCGCTCTTAACCTCGCTAGGCCATCTCTCTTCGCCCTTCCCCATAATGTTTAACCAAGGCCAAGCCGCCACATGATGAACTCTGAGTCACAGTCTCCTAAAAAGATTCTTGAGGGATAACAACAAAGGAAGAAGTTACATATTCATGCTACCATGGTGTGCTTGCCAACCACAAGAAGAGAACCGTGATTCTACTAAGAAGAACTTTTATTTATTCTTTTTGATACAGGATCCTCCTGGCAACCCCAGCATGAAAACTCTGGTATTGTAGACCACGCTGACCTTGATCTCACAAGCGATTTGCCGTGCCTCTGCTCCTGAGTGCTGGAAAAGTGCATATCTGCCACTAGGAAAACTTAATCTCCTGTGCTAAAAAAACAGATTTATTTTTCTATTTTCTCACCAAAAGTCCTAGAGGTTTTCCCCCTCAGTCATAGGCAAACATACCTTTGTTCATCTAACTGGAAAGAACACTCAGTAAAGGATAAAGCCTGTGACACAGAAGGACATGTCCGGAGCTGGCAAGATGCCAGTAAAGAGCCTAGCCGTTAAGAGTGGCCACTGCTGGGCTCAAGATGACATGGCGATCCTAGCGGTTTAGAGCGCCGACCGCTCCTTGCAGATGGACCCGGGTTCGATCCAGCAACCACATGGTTGGCTGAGATGTGAACCAAATTCCAGTCGAGAACTCCCCAGTTCCAGGGAATCCGACACCCTCTTTCGAGCCTCCGTGGGCATTGTGCACGACACGGAGTGCGACAGACCTGCATGCTAGACAGTACATTCAACACATACAGAAATAAATAAAATAAAATTAAAAAAAAAAATAGAGTGGCTCTAGAGGACCCGGGTTCTTGAATCCCCAGCCACCCACATGCAGCTGAGAACCATCTAAACTCCAGTTCCAGGGGAACACCCTCTGCACCACTCTTTCTGACCTTGGGCATTACGACCGACAGCAGGTGAGCCATGACCTGCATGGCAGACAGTACAGTCATACACATACAAAAAATAAAATAAATAAAATAAAATAGATAAATAAATAAAAGTTAATTAAAAACAAATCACAACCAAACAAAAAAAACAAGAAGGACATGGCTCAAATTCGCCCTGTATGACTTTGCGTGTGCTGTCCTGGCCAGAGTACACGACTGGTGTGCTGGTCCTGTGGAAGAGTACTACGACTTGGTGCTGCTTGGATGGTGGGGGGCTGGGAGTCGGAGGGGTTACTCTCTTTAAGCACTCCTTTCCTGCCTTTGCACGGAAAAGACCAGATGGCTGTGGAAGAGCTATACTTGCCTCCTAAGCTACAGTCATAATCTTAAAATGCCATGGCAACATCATGTTAAAATCTAGAAGAAGATAATATATAACCCCAAAACTCAGAGAGGATTTTTTTCCTCCAAAATTGTGTTTTCAAGATTTATTTAAATGTCCTAACTCATTTTTCACACATTTAAGATCTGGATTGCAAATCATGTAGGTACATGTATTTTGCTGATGTATTTTTGAGATTTAGAATTCAGGACCAGGGAAGAAATACGTTATTTGTTATTTGTTATTGATTAGATGCTTTGACAGTTGATAAGGAGAGTCTCAGAAACTGACTTACCTTAAAAAAGTGATAAAGATAATTTACTCTTATATTTTATAAATAAAAGAGTGCGGATTTGAGATTATTGAAAAAGGACAATCATAGATTTTTGAAAAAACACATTTGTGGGTTTATGCACACCACCTTGAAATGTGTGCCTAGCCTCAAATAAACAAGCGATGATTCTGGGCTACTGCCTTGATGACCAATAATGATTTTATTGACATTCGATGAACTTGGCAACCACACTCAGCTTTTACTAAACCCATCGGGGTCGAAGGACTCCCACTAGCACCTGCATATTAATGTGAGGCATTTCTTATGTGTTATAAAAGCTCACCTCATTATGGCAGAGCAGACATTGAATTGTCTTCTATGTATAGTCTATAACTCCCAGGACAGATAAGAAGACAGCCATGTCACAGAACTTTTATGGCTTCTTCCTGATTATAATAAGGTCTTCTTCCTGGGAGAGATTTAATGTGGCTTGCGTTCGACTGCTAAAAAAACCTGAGAAAATTTTGAGAGAAAAACAAGTTGTAAAAACTAGTCCATGGGGGCTGGAGGTGATGGTAAAACTCGCAAGAAAGGGGAGGTCGGGAGAGCAGGGGGGGGGGCTCAAGAGGTAGGGAGTCAGGGGAGGAGGGCAAGGGGGGGGGGCANGTGCTGTGGATGGCACAGCCAGAGAAACAAAGCTGCTCAAGTCCTTTGGAGCCCAGAATATCCTGACTCAATCCCAGATGTCCAGCCTTGAGCTACTTTGCTGGAATTTGGTTTTACTTAAGAGTGCCCGATTTTTCTCTTTTCAATTAATACAGTATTTAGCATGTATTTATTTATTTTATTTTATTTTTTGGTATTTTCGAGACAGGGTCTTCCTGTAGCCCCAGCTGTCCTGGAACTCACCTTGTAGACCAGGCTGGCCTTGAACTCACAAATATCCGCCTGTCTCTGCCTCCCAAGTGCTAGGATTAAAGGCGTGCACCACCACGCCTTGCTTAATTTTATTTATTTCTGTATGTGTATGAATGTACTGTCTGCATGCAGGTTTGTGCACTCGTGGCGTGCAATGCCGCAGAGGTCAGAAGAGGGTGTCAGAGTCCCCTGGAATTGGAGTTCTCCTGGAATTGGAGTTTTGGAAGGTTCTCGGCTGCCATGTGGGTGCTGGGGATTGAACCCAGATCCTCTGTAAGAGCGGTGTCACTCTTAACTGCTAGGCCATCTCTCCAGCCCCCATGACTGAGTTTTCACTTTGTGTCATATACAGTGAGTACCAATAACACTGAGATTAATAAAACTCTGTCCTCTCCTGGAGATGCTAGCTATCTACATGCTAACAAATAGTTAAATCCCTTGTGGTTATGTCATGACAAAACTGTGGATAAATGCTCTAAAAGCACAGGGACTCAAGGGACAGGCTTTGCCTCAGTAAGCCACAGAAGGCTTTCCAGACAAGGTAAGATTAAAGTAGGTTGCACAGGATAAGTCGGTCTTTGGCTAGGAAAGAGAAGAATGTTTCAGATAGTGGGTAAATATCCATAAAGGACAGAGGCATAAAGAATTTTTTTAGTATGGTAAGATAGAAGAAGTGAAAAAATTAGCAAGAAACAAACTTTTCAGTTTTTTCATGAGATTAACTAAATGGCAAAGATCACATTCCTAACTTTGCAAAATTGACAAATAGGTCAAACAAAAAGGAACTATTTGTTTCCAAGCCTCAGAGCTGGGATCCACAAAGCAAATGGGATTTCTGAAAAGATTGTATTAATATGTTTTGCATTGCTGTGATATAATACCTGAGGCTGGGTAGCTTATAAAGAGGAAAAAAGTTTATGAGACATAGTTTTGGATGTTCAAAAATGGTATAATAGCAGACAAATGTAATCACTCAGGAGGCAGAGGCAAGAAGATTGCCGCAAGTTTGAGGCTAGCATGGTCTACATAGCAAGATCCTGTTTCAAAAAGCGAGAAAAAGACAGAGACAGAGAGAGAGAGACAGATGACAGAGAAAGAGACAGAGACAGAGATACAGAGACAGGCAGACAGACAGACATAAACAGAGACAGAGGGAGATACACGCACAGAGAGAGAGAATACCAGCATCAATTTGGCTCTAGTAAGTGTACTTTAGCTGCATCACAACATGACCAAGAAGTAGAAAGAAAACTGGCCACATTCAAAACACAAGTTGTGAGAACTAATTCACTCTACAAGGCCTCTCTCTCTCTCTCTCTCTCTCTCTCTCTCTCTCTCTTTTGAGACGGTCTCTCTGTAGCCCCAGCTGGCCTGGAACTCACTGTGTAGACCAAGCTGGCCTTGAACTCACAGAGATCTTCCTGCCTCTGCCTCCCAAGTGCTGAGTTTAAAGTCGTGCATCACCATACTTGGCTCATTTTAAAATTATTTTTACTTTTATGGGTATGAGTGTATTGTCTGTATGTATGTAAGTGCATCTGTGTCATGTAATGCCTGCAGAGATCAGAAGAGAACATCAGATTATCCCAGAACTGGGAAAATTTGGCAGCAACCATGTGGGTTCTGGGAATCAACCCCGGGTCCTCTATAAGAGCAGTCAGTGCTCTTAACAACTGAGCCGTCTCTCCAGCCCACCCCTTAACAACTGAGCCGTCTCTCCAGCCCACCCCTTAACAACTGAGCCGTCTCTCCAGCCCACCCCTTAACAACTGAGCCGTCTCTCCAGCCCACCCCGTTCTGAGGCTCGTACCCTTTTTGACCCATTCACTTCCCACTAGTCTCCACCCCCAACACCATTACACTGGGAACCAAGCTTCTAGCACATGGACCTATGAGGGGACAAATCACATCTAAATCACAGCTCAGATGAAAACTATTTTTTTTATGCCGCGGAGGTCAGATGTGGGTGTCGGATTCCCCTGGAACTGGAGTTAAAGACGGTTCTCAGCCGCCATGTGGGTGCTGGGAATCGAATCTGGGTCCTCTGCAAGAGCAGTTGGCGCTCTTAACTGCTAGGCCATCTCTCGCCCTTCCCCTATAATGTTTAACCAAGGCCAAGCCGCCCACATGATGAACCTAGTCACAGTCTCCTAAAAGGATTCTTGAGGGATAACAAAAGGAAGAAGTTACATATCATTGGCTCCATGGTCCTGTGCTTGCCACCACAAGAAGAGATACCTATCTACCTAAGAAAACTTTTATTTTCTTTTTGATACAGGATCTTCCTGTCACCCCAGCATGAAACTCTGTATGTAGACCACGCTGACCTTGATCTCACAGCGATCTGCCTGTCTCTGCCTCCTGAGTGCTGAAAAGCATCTGCCACTAGGGAAAACTTAATCTCCTGTGCTAAAACGATTATTTTTCTATTTTCTCACCAAAAGTCCTAGAGGTTTTCCCCCTCAGTCATAGGCAAACATACCTTTGTTCATCTAACTGGAAAGAACACTCAGTAAAGGATAAAGCCTGTGACACAGAAGGACATGTCGGAGCTGGCAAGATGGCCTACCGGTTAAGAGTGCCGACTGCTGGGCTGGAAAGATGGCCTAGCGGTTAAGAGCGCCGACCGCTCTTGCAGAGGACCCGGGTTCGATCCCCAGCACCCACATGGTGGCCGAGAACCAATTCCAGGAGAACTCCAGTTCCAGGGGAATCCGACGCCCTCTTCTGACCTCCGTGGCATTGCACGACACGGGTGCACAGACCTGCATGCAGACAGTACATTCATACACATACAGAAATAAATAAAAAAAAAATTAAAAAAAAAAAAAGAGTGCAGAGGACCCGGGTTTGATCCCCAGCACCCACATGGCAGCTGAGAACCATCTATAACTCCAGTTCCAGGGGAATCTGACACCCTCTTCTGACCTCTGAGGCATTACACGACACAGGTGCACAGACCTGCATGCAGACAGTACAGTCATACACATACAAAAATAAATAAATAAAATTAAAATAAATAAATAAATAAAATTAATTAAAAAACAAAACAAACAAACAAAAAAAACAGAAGGACATGTCAATGCTGTATGACTTGGTGTGCTGTCCTGGAGAGTACACGACTTGGTGTGCTGTCCTGGAGAGTACACGACTTGGTGTGCTGTCTTGGAGAGTACTCTCTTTAAGCACTCCTTCCTTGCCTTTGCACGGAAAAGACAGATGGTGTGGAAGAGGCTATACTTGCCTCCTAAGCACAGTATATCTTTAATCCATGGCAACATCATGTAAAATACAGAAGAAGAAAATAAACCCCAAAACTCCAGAGAGGATTTTTTTCCTAAAATTGTGTTTCAAGATTTATTGAAATGTCTTAATCTCATTTTCAGCACATTTAAGATCTGGATTGCAAATGTATAGGTAATGTATTTTGTGATGTATTTTTGATAGAATTCAGGGACCAGGGAAGAAAAGTTATTGTTATTGTTATTGATAGATGCTTTGACAGTGAAAGGAGAGTCTCAGAAAACTGACTTCACCTTAAAAAGAAAGATAATTTACTCTTAATTTTTAAATAAAAAGTGCATTTGAGTTTGAAAAACAATCATAGATTTTTGAAAAACACATTTTGTGTTTAACAACCACCTTGAAATTGTCCAGCCTCAAATAACAACATGATTCTGGGCTACCTTTGCATGAATGATTTATGACATTCATGAACTTGGCAACCACATCAGCTTTTCTAAACCCGGCACCCACTAGCACCTGCATATTAAGTGAGGATTTATGATTTATAAAACTCACCTCATTATGCAGAAGTACATGAATTGTCTTCTATGTATAGTCTATAACTCCCAGGACAGATAAGAAGACAGCCATGTCACAGAATTTATGGCTTCTTCCTGCTAAACCTGAAATTTTAGAGAAAAACTTTTTAAAAAACTAGTCCATGGGGGCTGGAGAGATGGCTCAGCGGTTAAGAGTACCGACTGCTCTTGCAGAGGACCCGGGTTCGATTCGCAGCACCCACATGGCAGCTAAGAACCATCTTTAACTCCAGTTCCAGGGGAATCCAACACCCTCTTCTGACCTCTGAGGCATTGCACAACACGGGTGCACAAACCTACATGCAGACAGTACATTCATACATATATATATATAAAAACTGGTCCTTTGGAGAAAAGTAACTGTAGACAACCATTAGACCTTCAAATGATGAAATGACTGTAGCCCACCCCTGTATCTTATGAACAAAGAGACCAACAGCAAAAGTCATTCAGAACCCTGAACTGTGTCCACATTCTGAACACTGCAGTAGTAGACAGAATCTAAGCGACTCCTTGGAAATATCAAATACGCTGTCAGTTTCATTTTTTTCCTCAGTGTGATGTCTGAGACCTCTTGCTGAGACTTTTCATCAAGTGGTCCAGCCAGACCCACAGACACTGACTTCTTATCAAGTGGTCCAGCCAGACCCACAGACATTGACTTCAGAGCAGACAATTCAATACCTTGCTGTATCCAGTAGCTTTCTATGTATACCCTAAAAGTGAAGAAACTCAAATGCTGATCTGAGTTCTGGAATGCAGCTTGTTTTCAGAAATATTTTAAACAATGCAACAGATTTCTCCCTATATCCTGCAAAAAAAAAAAAAGGTGGGGGCAAACATGGGATTCAGTGGAATAAACTTAAAGATTTCAAGAAAGAATATGATCATATGACAACCGTTAAAAAGACTCGAAAAGACAAAAAAAAATGAAAAGTGTGGGCTGGAGAGATGGACTAGCGGTTAAGAGCACTGACTGCTCTTGCAGAGGATCCGGGTTCGATCCCCAGCACCCACATGGTGGCTGAGAACCGTCTTTAACTCCAGTTCCAGGGGAAACCAACACTCTCTTCTGACCTCCGCAGCATTGCATGACACTAGTGCGCAAACCTACATACAGACAATACATTCATACACCTACAAAAATAAATAAAAATTTAAAAATAAAATTAAAAAAAATGACAAGTATATGGGACCACAAAATTCAAAAATTTTTAGATAAAATAATCCCAAAGGAGGAAAAAAAGGAGAACACAATGTGTCAGGGAAAAAAAAGGTGACAGTGTTTCTGGCTCAGAGTATTTTCAATGGTATAAAGCTAAGTGGAGACAACAGAACTATTTTTATCACTTTTAAAATTCCCCACCAATCGGGCTGGAGAGATGGCCTAGCGGTTAAGAGCACTGACTGCTCTTGCAGAGGACCCGGGTTCGATCCCCAGCACCCACATGGCAGCTGAGAACCGTCTGTAACTCCAATTCCAGGAGAACTCCAGTTCCAGGGGAATCCGAGACCCTCTTCTGACCTCCGTGGCATTGCACGACACGGGTGCACAAACCTACATGCAGACAGTACATTCATACACATACAGAAATAAATAAAAAAAATTTGTTTAAAAAAAAATAATAATAAAATAAAATAAAATTCCCCACCAATCAAGAAATAAACACACATACATGGCTGCTCGTTGCCCTGAATACAAGAGGTATCCTGCTCTTCCCTGCAATGCAGAACTCTGTAAACAGTGATATTCCCTTTCTGGCCTTCAAGAATAGAGAACAACCAGCACTCAAAATACATAGAAAAAAATAAGGAACTCTACCTCAAAATTTAGGAACCAAATCTACCTTTTAGGAAGACTGTTCTTTGCTGTTTAGTCACACATACACACATACAGCCATAACCAGGGCAGATTACTTGCTTTTTGGAAGCTATGCAAAGCTGCTGTGCACACACAGGGCAGCTATGTCCACAGTCTCCGGGGGACTGCCTGTACACTTTATTGAGCTTAGAATAGTTCATTAGCTGGGCTTAGTGGCACATGCTCAGATAAGCCTCACATTCACATTATGTCACCAACAATTGTCTTGACTGCCTGATCCTCCTGCCCCCACCTCTCAAGTACTAGGATTACAGGTGTATGCCACCACACCCCACTTTCTATATGGATTTTCATAAAGAGCAAGCCTCTAGTTTTGTCAGCCCTATCCTTTCCACACATAGGGTTTTCCTGCATGGGTTCTTGATCTGTCCTATAGGCAAATGTGTTCTATACCTGAAGGAAAATTCCAGGGCCAGATTGACTGCGTCTACCTGTGTACTGACAGCATTGCTGCTGGAATGTAAGTATCCTAGCTAATCAGAGTGACATGTCATTTTCATTTATTGCTGCCTTTTCCTTTCAGGTCATCTTCTAGTTCTTCTTCTCTTATCAGAAGGCAGCTAGACTGGTGGATTACTAGACATTCCATAGAACAAAATCTACTAATTGTCATTATCCTTGGGGACAGAGACATTGCCCCATTTAATACTTTTTATTTGAGACAGGATTTCCTTGTATTCCTAGCCGGCCTAGAATTCACCATGTACACCAATCTAGCCTTGATCTCACAGCAAACCACCTGCCCTCCTCCCATGTGCTGAGATTAAAGGTGTTCACCTCAGCACCTGACTAATACTTTTTTTTTTAAGTTCTGTCTATCTATCTATCTGTCTGTCTGTCTTGCCTGCATGCATGACTGGGTACCATGTATACACAATGCCCATGGAGGCCAGAGGAGGGCATTGGATCCTCTAGAATGGGAGTTAGAGATGATTGTGAGCTGCTGTGTGGGTGCTGGGAACCAAACCCAGTTCCCTGGCAAGATGAACCAGTGTCCTTAATCACTGAGCCATCTCTCCAGGCCTGATTTAATACTTTTTATGTTTTACTGAGGTAAGCTCTGTTGAAGGCTTGAGAGGAGCAACAGTGCATAATGTAGTCCAATGGAGTGCAGCTAATACCAAGAGAAGCGTGGGAGCTGACTGCTGCAATCTGCTGTAGAACATGAAACATTCTGTGGAGAAGCAAAGTGACAAACCCCTCTGGTTCACCACACTGTCATTTCCTGATCATAGAAGGTACCACAGCATGGCATTTATCTTTGAGGAGATTGAATAAAACATCTTCTGAGTAACCAGTTTAAAGAGACTTTGTTTAAAAACATAAAAGGCCAGGTGTGGTAGCACACACCTTTAATCCCAGCACTCAGGAGGCAGAGATCTCTGTGAGTTCAAGGCCAGCCTAGTCTATTTAGTAAGTTCCAGGCTAGCTGGAACTACAGGGAGACCCTGTCTCAAAAAGACCAAAANAAAAAAAAAAAAAAAAAAAATCTTAAAAAAAAATGACATTAAATGTAAAAGGGGGACTAACTGGGAAGAGGGGAATTAGCAGGGTGGTAAAAATAGCAAGACAAAGAAGACAATGGGTTGACTATGATCAAAATATGTACATGTATGAAAATGTCATAGCCTGGCGTGGTGGCACACGTGATTAATCCTAGCACTCGGGAGGCAGAGGCAGGCGGATCTCTGTAAGTTCAAATCCAGCCTGGTCTACAGAGTGAGCTCCAGGCCAGCTGGAACTTAAAGGGAGACCTGTCTCGAAAAAGACAAAACAAAAAGAAAATGTCATAATGAAGCACCCTGTTATGCATAATCAATATATGCTAATAAAAAAGGACTGGAAAGATGGTCTTGCAGCTAAGACTCCTTGCTGTTCTTCCAGGGGACCCAAGTTTGGTTCCTAGCACCCATATAAAGCAGCTCACAACCACCTTTAGCTTCAACTCCAAGGAGCTGATACCATCTTCTGGCTTCCATGGGTACTGCATATATGTGACACACACACGTAAGTGAAAAATATATTTTTTTTAATAGAACAGGCTGTGTTTTTTATTTCTTAGAAAAAGCCTCATGTTGGGCTGGAAAGATAGCCTAGTGGTTAAGAGCACTGACTGCTCTTGCAGAGGACCCGGGTTCGATCCCCAGCACCCACATGGCGGCTGAGAACCGTCTATAACTCCAGTTCCAGGGGAATCCGACGCCCTCTCTGACCTCCGCGGCATTGCACGACACGGGTGCACAGACCTGCATGCAGACAGTACATTGATACACATACAGAAATAAATTTAAAAAAAAAAAGATATTTTTAAAGTATTTATTTTTTTATTCCATTACCTAAAATGATTGCTGTTAACAGTGGATTAGGTCAGTATTATATAACTCACCTCCTATATATGTAAACACAGAAGTAAAAGATGGGAGTCTGTTTTGGTATGAGACAGTAGAGCTAAAGTTAGTAATGTAGGTTCTGGAGTCAAGCTGTCTTTAAATTCTGGGTTTGACACTCAATTGCTATGTGATGTAACATTCATACATATAACTACTCTAAGCTTCAATTTATATATCTGCAAAATGAGAATATCAACAAGCCGGGCGTGGTGGCACACGCCTTTAATCCTAGCACTTGGGAGGCAGAGGCAGGCGGATCTTTGTGAGTTCAAGGCCAGCCTGGTCTACAAAGTGAGTTCCAGGACAGCTGGGGCTACAGGGAGACCCTTGTATCGAAAAGACCATACAAAAAAAAAAAAACAAACAAAAAAAAAAAAAAAAAAAGAAGAATTCAAACAATATTTACTTGAAACCACATACTAAAGCATGCCTATTATATAACATACATAAGAATTTACAGCTGGGGCATGGTGGCAACGACCTTTATCCTAGCACTTGGGCGGCAGAGGCCGGTGGATCTTGTGAGTTCAAGGCCAGCCTTGGTCTACAGAGCCAGGTCCAGGACAGTGGGGCTACAGGAGACCCTGTCTCGAAAAGACCAAAAAAAAAAAAAAAAAAAAGAATTTACTGGGGCACTTAAGTAAATACTCAACATTATTATTACTGTTATAATAACAATTCCTATTAATGGCTTGTAGCTAAATACTTAAGTTGGCACTAGTTACCTATCTTTTTTATTTTTTTAAATATTTTTTTAAATTTTATTTATTTCTGTATGTGTATGAATGTACTGTCTGCATGCAGGTTTGTGCACCCATGCAATGCTGCAGAGGTCAGAAGAGGGTGTCGGATTCCCCTGGAACTGGAGTTCTCCTGGAATTGGAGTTTCAGACGGTTCTCAGCCACCATGTGGGTGCTGGAGATTGAACCCAGGTCCTCTGTAAGAGCGGTCGTCGCTCTTAACAGCTAGGCCATCTCTCCAGCCCCTAGTTACTTATCTTTAAATATGCTAAAATACCAATCACCAGATCTGTGATATGGCTCAGGGGGTAAAGGCGCTTGCCACTGAAATGGCAAAACTACCTTCATTTGGCTCTAGCTGACTTTTCTTTACCCTGTTTTTGCCCAGCCATTCCCACTGCAGCCAGCCAGGTGGAACATCTCATGCAGGTAGGTTCAGGGAGTGATTGTTTCTACAATACTGGGGAAACTTACAAGTAGCCAGGTAACATGTCCAGATAGGATGTCCTCCCTCCCTTCCACCTATACCTGCATCTCTATAGAGCCCGTGGCTTCTACAGTTCTAAGAAACTTTTTCTTTTCTTTTTTTTTTTTTTAAGAAACTTTTTCTAATTGAAACTTTTTGTTAACTGAAAACCTGTTTGTTAACTGACCTGCCCCTGGCCTGGTGTAACTATGGTTCTGATATAACTATGGTTATTAGCCTTGATCCTGGCATGATGTAATTGTGGTTTTAAGTTTTATAAATCCTGCCCTGCTTCTCCTTGGGGTCCAGCATTCTTTTGAGCATTAGACCCCTCTTTGACTGCTGGCTAGTAATAAAGGACTAATTCCACCATCGTCATGTGGCATTCCTCTGTGCATCTCACTACCAACCATGAGGACCTGAGTTAATTCCTGGGACCATATGTTAGTAGAAGGAACCAATTCCTGAAACTTGTCATTTGACACCTACATGTGTGCCATAGGGCCCTTCTCAAAACATAACTGATTAAACGTAATTAGAAAATTTAAACCATGCCTTCTAGAATATTATTTACTTATTTCTTTTATAGGGTACTGGGATTGAATCTAGGACTTTGTGAATGTTAAGTACACACTTTACCACTAAGCTACAACCCCAAAGTAGAATATTAAAAATATAAGCCAGGGTAATCATCTCTTAGAATCCCTCCACTATTGGGAGTTCTTTCTCACTTTTTCTTAATCAACATTCACTCCGTTATACACACACACACACACACACACACACATACACACACACACACACACACACACAGGAGACAGACAAAATGTATTCAAGGCCAGCATGGGTAATATAGTAAGACCCTGTCTCAAAAATAAAAAGTTAAAAGTGAGTAGAGGGTATAGCTGGAGAGGTTACTCAGGGGTTAAGAGCAGTCCTCTTGCAGAGGACCAGAGTTCCATTTACAGTAGCGACTATGTTGAGCGACTCACAACTGCCTATCACTCCACTCCAGAGAAAGTGATACCACTAGCCTCCAAGGCACCTGCCCTCATGTACATACCCACCTGCAGAAACTCATACATACACACATAATCACATAATTTAAAAAATAATAAAAACCGGGGCTGGAGAGATGGCTCAGTGGTTAAAGCACTGGTTGTTCTTGCAGAGGACACAGGTTAGATTCCCAGCATCCGAATGGCAGCTAATGACTGTTGGTAATTCTAGTTGCAGGGGATCTGAGGTCCTCTTCTGACCTCTGTGGGCATTGTACAACATGGGTACACTTAACTATGAAGCAATACAGCCATACACAAAAATTAAAAAAAAAATCTTAAAATGTTTTATTATATATATGTATATATATATATGAGTGTATTGCTTGCATTTAGGTAGGTGCACCTGTGTCATGGAATGCCCATGGAGGTCAGAAAAGGGCATCAGATCCCTGGAACTGGGGTTACACTTGGTTGTTAGCTGCCATGTGGGTGCTGGGAATCAAACCCAGGTCCTCTGCAAGAGCAGCCAGTGCTCTTAACCACTGAGCCATCTATCCAGTCCCATAAAAAATTTTTTTTAAAACAGGGCTGGAGATATAGCTCAGTGATAGAGCACTTGTCTTCCATACATGAGGACCTGGGTTCAATCTCCAATACTACAAAAAAATAAGTCAGACGTGGTGATACAGGCTACTCAGAAGCTTAGGTGGGTCCAAATTCAAGACCTCCATTTGAAAATGCATTTGAGGGGCTGGAGAGATGGCCTAGTGGTTAAGAGCACTGACTGCTCTTGCAGAGGACCCGGGTTCGATCCCCAGCACCCACATGGCGGCTGAGAACCGTCTTTAACTCCAGTTCCAGGGGAATCCGACACCCTCTTCTGACCTCTGAAGCACTGCACGACATGGGTGCACAGACCTACACGCAGACAGTACATTCATACACATAAATAAATAAATAAATAAATAAATAAAATAAAATAAAATAAAATAAAATAAAGAAAATGCATTTGAAAGTCTGCCTGGGTTGCAAAGTGAATTTAAGGCCAGCCTAGGTAACTTAGCCGGACTGTCTCAAGTAAAAAAGAAAGCTAGGCATGGTGGTACACCTGTAATCCCAGCACTTGGGAAGTTGAGCACTTGGGAGGCTGAGGCGGGATGATTGCCTTGAGTTTGATTACAGCCTAGGATACAGAGTGAGACTATTTTAAACAAGCAAGCATGCAAGCAATGTTATCATTCACAGGTACTGGACTGTGACTGGTTTGGTAAACATTTGATAAACATTTACCCTCACGCAAATTATGTACCGATTCCTTCTATTTTTGGTGTGATACTGAGAGGCCAACAGAAAAGTAGACTAAAATGCTATACAGTTGAACTGTACATCTCTTGGCTATGGATAATTTTCAGTTAGTTACACTTTTTTCCTTAGGTTCAGATTCATTTCTTCTAGCCTTCAGGCTATAGGCCGTGTTTATTTGCAAGGCAGTTCAGAAGCCTCTGGTCATTCATACTGGCAAATATTCTTAGTTTCATGCTTTGGAACATTTAGTGCTACAACATCCCCCTTGTGGTCATAGAAAATATTTTCTAGGGGCCTGGAGAAACCATATAGTCAATCACACTTATGCCCACAGAACTGTGTTCTGACCTTTTAGGAAACACCATTTGAGCTCAAGATATAGCTCATTTGGTATAGCATTTGCCTAGCATGCTCAAAACTCTGGGTTCAATCCCCAGCATAAATTGAGAAAATCTGAGGCTACTCTTGAGATACATGAAACTCTTTCTCAAAAAATAAAATAAGGGGCTGGAGAGATGGCTCCCAGGGTTAAGACCACTGGCTCTTGTCAAAGACATGGGTTTGGTTCCCAGCACCGACACGGCAGCTAACAACTGCCTGTTAACTCCAGTTCCAGGGGATAAGACACCCTCTTCTGACCTCCATGAACACTGCACACATGGTGCACATAGATGCAGGCAAAACACTGATACACACAAAATTAAAATGAAATACTTAAAAAAAAAAGATAACATTTGATTCCAGGACTCACACTCTGACTTTTTAGTACATAGAGCAAGCTGAGCATCCCAGCACTGGGGGGCAGAAGCAGGTAGATCTCTGTGACATTGAGACCAGCCTGCTCTATAGAGCGAGCTCCAGGACAGCTGGGTCTACAGGGAGACCTTGTCTCAAAAAACAAAACAAAGTATATAGAGCAAGAAGAAAAGGAAATTCTTAACTTTTTGTTATTGCTCCTTTTGGGCTTGAGAGATAATTTTGCTATACATCCCTGTTCAGCTTGTAACTCACCAAGTAGACTTGGCTGACCTCAAACTTGTGACCATGCCAGGCAAACATTTTTTGCCAAACAGGGTCTTGCTATGTAGCCCAGGCTGCCCTGTAACTCCTGTTCAGTCTGCCAAGTGCTAGGATTACAAATACCATCACCCTTACCTTCAGAGAATAAAACATCTTCAATTATTTTCACCTGCCTTACTCCCTTATTGTCAAATTCAATGTTAAAATGTTGCTTCAGTGCTTGCTATTTGTCATTCCTCCCTATGTTCTCTTTCATCTGTATATTACTGTAGATTATCTCTGCAGTTACTTTGGAGTCACCAACCTGGAACAATGATGGTGTTGGGGGACTTTAAAAAAAAGAAAAAAAAAAGGAAGGCAGGCGTGGTAGCACACGCTTTTAATCCTAGCACTCAGGAGGCAGAGGCAGGCAGATCGTTTTCAGTTCAAGGCCGGCCTGGTCTACAGAGTGAATTCCAGGACAGCTGGGGCTACAAGGAGACCCTGTCTCAAAAAGACCAAAAAAAGGAGGGCCCGTGTGGTGACACACACCTTTAATCCCAGCAATTGACAGATGGATCTCTATTGAGGCCAGCCTGGTCTACATAGTGAGCTCCAGGCCAGAAAAAGCTGCTGAGATCGACACACTAGTAAGGATAGTGGCATTATAGATAAAATTTACTCAAGAAGGCTCCGAAGCTTATGAGACAGGGTCTCCTGTCTGGCCTGGTACTGGCTACATGGCCCAGGCTGGCCTTGACTTTATGGTAATTTTCTTGGATTATGTACTTGGTTTATGTGGTGCTAGGAATTGAACCCATGTTCTAGTGTGTCCTATGTAAGCACTCTACAAACTGAGCTCTATCTCTATTCTTTTATACTTTACATTTGTGTGTGTGCACCACAGTACACATGTAAAGGTCAGGGGACAACTTGTGGGGGTCACTTCTCTTCTTCCATATGAATCCCAGGGATTGGACTCACGTCCTAGAGTTGGCAAAACGTGACTTACCTTGGAGCCATCTTAACAACCCAACCCTTTTAGTTTGGGGAACAGGGTCTCAGTAATAGTTGACTTGAATTCGTGATCCTCCTACCTTATCCTCCATGGTGCTGGGACTGTAAGCATGCATCACCACACCAGGCTTTTAAAGAAACTTTCAGGCCGGGCATGGTGACCCACGCCTTTAATCCCAGCACTTGGGAGGCAGAGGCAGGCGGATCTCTGTGAGTTCAAGGCCAACCTGGTCTACAGAGCGAGCTCCAGGCCAGCTGGGACTAAAGGGAGACCCTGTCTCAAAAATACCAAAAAAAGCCAGGCGTGGTGGCGCACCCCTTTAATCCTAGCACTAAGGAGGCAGAGGCAGGCAGATCTTTGTAAGTTCAAGGCCAGCCTGGTCTACAGAGTGAGTTCCAGGACAGCTGGGGCTACAGGGAGACCCTGTCTCAAAAAGACAAAAAAACCCAAAAACAAAACAAAACAAAAAAAACCCCTTTCAGAATCTACATTATCTATGGCCAATTGTTATGTTTGACTGTAATAAAGCTGTTTAAAATTTTTATGTGTACGAGTGTTTTGCCTGCATGTATGTAAGTGCACCAATATTGAGAAATGCCTGCAGAGGACACAAGAGAGCATGGATTCCCTGGTTAAGAACAGTGGTTACAGAGCCTTCTCCAGCCCCATAAAAAAGTTGTTTTGTACCGTCTTATGTAGTCACCAAGCTAGCCTCAAACCCACTGACCTTGAAGTCTTTTTTTTTAATTGTTTTGGGGGCTGGAGAGATGGCTCAGTGGTTAAGAGCACAGGCTTTCCTGCCAGAGGACCCAGGTTTGATTCCCAGCAACCACATGGTGGCTAACAACCATCTGTTCCAGGGGATCCCACACCCTCTTCTGGTATCTGCAGGCATTGTACGCATGTGGTCTGTTTATATACATGCAAGCAAAACATTCATATACATAAAATAAAATTTTTTTTCTATTTCTAGTCTCCATTTAAATTTTTTTTCACATAAATTTATTTTTATTTTTTAACAAATCTAGACCTGTGTCCCCCCATTCGCCCACCCCACCAGAGCTCATGCATTCTGCCAAATATGCTTTTCTTTTTTAAAAATTTTTTTCTATTTCTAGTCTCCATTTAAATTTTTTTCACATAAATTATTTTTTAACAAATCTAGACCTGTGTCCCCCCCATTTGCCCACCCCACCAGAGCTCATGCATTCTGCCAAATATGCTTTTTTTTCATTTTATAAATTTTTTTATTAATTATTTCTGTATGTGTGGATTAGATACTTAGATGCAAGTGGCGGTGCACCCATGTCGTGCAACGCCGCAGAGGTCAGAAAGGAGGCATCATGGATTCAACCTGGAACTGTCAGTTTCTCCTGGCAATTGGAGCTCAACTGTACGCGTTCTCAGTACGCTCCCATGGAGGTGCTGGGGATCCGAACCCAGGGTCCTCTGTAAGAGCCGGATCCGGTGCTCTATAACCGCTAGGCCATCTCTCCAGCCCTGCCAAATATGCTTTTAATTCTTTCTCAGTTTCTTCCCCATGAGGAAGTTGACTGTTTTGAGGGCAGAAGTTCACTGTTTTCCAGTCAGTAAAATAAAATTTGTCCTTTTTAAAATTTTTTATTTATTTTGTATGTGATGAATAGTACTGTCTGCATGTAGTGTCAGTGCCCCGTGTCGTACATGCGCAAGGAATCAAGAAGAGGAGTTGTCGGTTTCCCGGAATGGAGTTAAAGATGGTTCTCAGCCGCCATGTGGGTGCTGGGGATCAAAACCTTCGTCCTCGCAGAGTAGTCTGCGACCTCTTAACACCTAGTCCATCTTACCACTTATCTTATTTTTTTTGGTCCTTTTGATGGGGTCTCCTTGTAGCTCCACTGTCCTGGAACTCTATGTAACCAGAGTGATCTTGAACTCACAAAGATCCACCTGCCTCTGCCTCCCAAGTGCTAGGATTAAAGGCGTGCACCACCACGCCCAGCCTCTTTTAAAGACATATAAAATGGGCCTTGAATCTCACAAAGATCCGCCTGCCTCTGCCTCCCACAGAGTAGCTGGGATTTAAGGCCGTGCGGCCCAACCACACTGAACGACGAACTAGGAAAGAAAACAAAAAAAAAAAAAAAGTTTTACATTGTTTTGCTTCCATGTAAGTGTACCCATGTCATGCAATACCAGGAAAGGCCAGAAGAGGGCATCGGATCACCTGAAACTGAGTTCCAGACTGTTGTGAGCCCCATGTAGGTATTGAAAACCGAACCTGAGTTCTCTAACCGAACCTGAGTCCTCTGCAAGAGCAGACAGTGCTCTTAGCCACTGAGCCATCTCTACTGCTGGACCTTGAACTCTTCCTCAGACCTTCGAATTATTGTATTTACATCCACTTCCATCCCTATTATAATGTAAGCTACTTTTTTCTTTTTTTTTTTCTGGGAGTTCTCAGTTTTATTCATCGTTAATCTGGGCAACTCATCTCCATTTTCTGACAGCCAAATAGGATATAAATACGACTCCAATAATGATCGTGGTGCCAGAAAGTCCTGCCACGTGAGCAAGAGAATCCACGTGAGGACTCGAGTATTTGTGACCAGAGTCTGACATGTCCTCAGTCGATTGGAGGAGGATCATGGGGCCCTTGCTGGAAACACTGGCAGTACTGTTCTCCAAATGAAGCTCAGATTTTCTTTTTCGCAGGGCAGAACAGGTTACCATGCAGGATGGTGCCCCAGAAGCTACTTTCTTTTTCCTCCTTCTTTTCCCATATTTCCTTCACAATTGGTCACCCTGATGACCATTTTTACTTTTGTTTTTCAGACAGGCTACCCCGGAATGTGCTATGTACCTGAGGATTACCTTTAACTTCTTTCCCTCTTACCTTCACCTCCCAAGTGCTGGGATTGCAGGTCTGTGCTACTATTCCCAGCCCAACTTTTTTTTTTTTTAATCTTCTTGAGACAGAGTCTCCCTGTATCCCCAGGTGGCCTGGAACTCACTATGTAAACCAGGCTGGCCTTGAACTCTCAGAGATCCGCTTGCCTCTGTCACCCGAGTGCTGGAATTAAAGGCATGCGCCACCATGCCCAGCTTCCAATTTTCTATGGAAAATTGCTTTACTGCAAAACTAAGTTCAATTCTACTGTCATCTCATTAACGACCTGTCTTACCACCACCTAGAAGAGTGCCTGACACAAAATCTGCTGAATCACTTTTTTCCTGAAAAATCTCTTAACTACGGTCGGGCGTGGTGGCACTTGGGAGACAAAGGCAGAAGCAGGCGGATCTCTGTGAGTTCCAGGCCAGCTGGGACCACAGGGAGACCCTGTCTCAAAATGACAAAAATTAAAAAAAGAAAAAATCTCTTAACTGGCCACATGGTGGCTCATTCCTGTAATCCAAACTTTTGGGAAGCAGAAGGCGATCACCTTGAATTTGAAGCCAGTCAAGGCTATATGGTGACTTCTTAGTGACCCTAGGCCAGTGAGACCATTAAAAACAAAAATGTCGGGGCTGGAGAGATGGCCTAGCGGTTAAGAGTGCCGATTGCTCTTACAGAGGACCCGGGTTCGATCCCCAGCACCCACATGGCGGCTGAGAACCGTCTGAAGCTCCAATTCCAGGAGAACTCCAGTTCCAGGGGAATCCGAGACCCTCTTCTGAACTCCGCGGCGTTGCATGACACGGGTGCACAAACCTACATGCAGACAGTACATTCATACACATACAGAAATAAATAAAATTAATTAAAAAAATTAAAAAAAAATGTCGCAGGGTAGTAACTGTAATTTTGGAACCAGTAGGTTTGAAAAGGCACAGAGGTGCAGAGCTGGACCAGAAGGGATGTAGCTCAAGCAGTTTCTTGGGTTGTTCCCCCCCTCCTTTTCCTCGATGTTTTCAAGATAGTCTTAATCGGCTAGGCGTGGTGGCACACGCCTTTATTTATTATTTTTGTATGTGTATGAATGTACCGTTTGCATGGAGGTTTGTGCACCCGTGTTGTGCAATGCCACGGAGGTCAGAAGAGGGTCTCAGATTCCCCTGGAATTGGAGTTACAGACGGTTCTCAGCCGCCATGTGGGTGCTGGGGATCGAACCCGAGTCCTCTGCAAGAACAGTCGGTGCTCTTAACCGCTAGGCTATCTCTCCAGCACCGGCACACGCCTTTAATCCCAGCACTCGGGAGGCAGAGGCAGGCGGATGTCTGAGTTCAAGGCCAGCCTGTCCACAGAGTGAGCTCCAGGCCAGCTGGACTAAAGAGAGATCAGGTCTCAAAAATACAAAAAAAAAAAAAAAAAAAAAGCCTTAATCAACTTAAAGTTGTGTGAATCAAACGCTGCCTTAGAGGCTGGAAATCCCACTGTAGCAAAGCGCCGCACCAAACTAAGGTTTCCTCAACCCTGTGTACTTCGAGTTGTGAACAAACGGTGAGATCAAGCAACAAAGGTTCCAACGAGTACACTTAACGAAGCCTCAGGCCAAGATGGCGCTGGTTGCAAAAAGCGGCCTCGGGGAAACTCGGGCACGCAAACACGCCGCAGGCCGAGCCCTCGGGTACCCTCGGGGAAACCGCGTGCACTGGAGCATCCAATAAACGATACAGTCCCCTTTACACTCTTCACGCATGTGCGCCAGGACCTTAGAAGGGCATACTACGCAAGCGCAGCTCCTCCTTCTGCGCAACTGACGCAAGAGGACTGTAATCGGTTCGTAATTTATCCCGTGTGACCTTGAGTCTTTCCTGCTGTGAAGGACCCAGGCTGTCTGAGGCGTTGCCTGCATGGTCTTATTCTCCCTCTCATGTCTCACTGGTCCCAGCATCGCCGCTGCCGTTGACTACAGGGCTGAACTTTTCCACACTGCTACTGTGGAGCATGCGGTTGGCATGTCCCGGTTCCGGGAGCAGCAGTCAGGTAGTCTCCGGTCAGGCGATACGCACGGCGTCTTGACACAAGAGCGGGCCTCTGGGCCACCGTAACCAGCCCCCGCCCCCCACCCCACGTGGTTGGAGGTTTCCAGAATCGCAGCCACCGCCTCAACGCGCAGCTCCCGGGCCTGTGTAGTGCTGGTTCGCTGCTTCGTAACCCGTGTCCAGCCGCCATGATAAGTGCCAGCAGAGCCGCAGCCGCGCGTCTGGTGAGCGCTACAGCCTCCCGGGGCCCCGCGGCCGCCCGTCACCAGGTAAGGAACACCAGTGCCCTCCGGTAGGGGCTCCCGGGCTCAGCAGGCCGTGTCCTTCAGGGTCAGACAGGAGAAACCAGGAGGGAAGAAAGGTAACGGGCCTTACGAGTTGGTGCCGCTGGCTCACGGCCTTGGTCTGGATTTTGCTTCGAGCCCTGCGGAGTCACATCTCTGAAGTTTGGAGTTTTGCCCTCTAATTCACCAGGTAGTGGTCCTGACCAGTGGCTTGGCCTCTGGGATCAGGGACGTAGTTTATTGGAAGGCAGAGCGACTCTGGGTTGTTTCTTATGAGTCGAAGGCTAATTCTCTGCAAATTAGAGTGCTTTAGGATCTCTTTACTGTAATGAAATTAAAGGGGAGGGATATCACATTAGAAAGTAAAAAATCAAAATAACTCCAGCTAAAAAAAAAATAACTCCAATTTAAGTGCTTATAAACATCTTTTCAAATTTTCATTTATTCGTTATTTGGAATAATCAGAAAGGTCGTGGACTGGTTCCTCTTGATTTGAAGTAAGACAAAGTTCATCTCTTGAAATGAGACCTAAAGATCTCCGAAGTATTGTATGGTAGTATCTCTGAGTGCCTTAAATCTGTACTTGAGTGCACATATGCAGGTCCACGTGTACAGAACTGTAGATTAGTTTTTGAAGGATTTGAATTTCATTTCCTTAAATTCGATGGTTCTCCAGAAGAAGCATTTTTACCCCACAGGACACATTTTAACAATGTTGAGGTTGTTTGTTGTTTTGTTTTGGGTTTTTTTTTGGTCTGGTCTTTTCAAGACAAGTTCCCGCTGTACCCCCCAGCTAGCCTAGAATTTACTATGTAGACCAGGCTGACTTGAACTCATGGAGATCTGCCTGCTTCCCAAGTGCTGGGATTAAAGGAATGCACCACCACACCCAGCCTGGGGTTGTGATTTTAAAGGATGTTTACTTTGCTGCCTTCTTTTGGTAAAGCTCAGGATTCCTGATAAGTATTCTACACTCAGCCTTTCATAACAGTATTGGTTGTATTTACTTATTTTTACTTGATTGGTCTGAAAAACTAGTTATATATGACCTCTTACATGCTAAGGGTTTGGGTTTTTTTTCCCTCCTCTTTTCATTGTGTTATACAGGCTACTACTTAAGAATAAAATTTTACTACTTAAGAATAAAATAAAAATAAAAGTGTGGTGGTGCACACCTTTAATCCTAGCACTCGGGAGACAGAGGCAGGCGGATCTTGGTGAGTTCAAGGCCAACCTGGTCTGCAGAGTGAGTTCCAGGCCAGCTGGGGATACAGGGAGACCATGTCTCGAAAAAGACCAAAATAAATAAATTTTGAGACTTGCATGTTTTTCTCAGGAAAATATTGAAACAAGTTTAAGATTCCTTTTGTCATTGGTGGGTGATGCAACTTTTTTTTTCTTTTTCAGGATAGCTGGAATGGTCTTAGTCATGAGGCTTTTAGATTTGTTTCAAGGAGGGATTATGCGTAAGTATAATAACTTCAGTCTCTTAGTGATGGAACACATAATACACCCCAGAGCTATAGTCTTGGTACATTGTGCTAATAGCTGTTCCTCTCCTATTCATCTGTATTTGTAGTTTTTACAATGTGCCACTGTTAACTCCTGTGTAAGATACAGATTTCTTGTATCATGTTGGAGACCATTATTATTAAGGTAATCCTGGCATTGCTGTAAATGTTTTACAGATCAGAAGCAATCAAGGGTGCAGTTGTTGGTATTGATTTGGGTACTACCAACTCCTGTGTGGCTGTTATGGAGGGCAAACAAGCAAAGGTGAGTATGTTGGAACACTTGGGGTCACTTAGCTATTCAGTCTGGCATTGGTGCTTATATAAGGCATTCTGAGACAGATTTGCTGCTGTTTTTTGTTTGTCTTTCGAGGCAGGGTCTCACAGGCTTCAAGCAGGCAGTATTCAGTTCTAGGATTATAGGCATTATCACCACTCCAGGCTTCTAGTTTGCATTTTATTTATTTTTGTTACATAATTTAATCTGTTTATTGGAGGCTTGGGATGTCCCAAATAGTAGTGGTTCTACTGGTCTTTGAATTCCTTCAGTCTTCCAATGGGAAACTTAACTGTGACAACAGCCTACCAGCCACTGTTTTGGCACAGGAACCACAGTATCACTTGACAGCAGCCTGTCTTTCCATCTTAGTCTTGCCACCGAAGGAGCAAGTAAACTTGGTGTGCTGGTTCCAGAGGGAGGCACCATAGTGGGTCTGGAGAGCTTAGTTTCCTCTCTCTCCACCCCCCGTTTTATGTGTTATGCATACATGCATATAAGTGTACCCCTGTCTTGCCAAAGCCAGAAGAGGGGGATTGAATCCATTGGAACTGGAGTTGTGGATGGTTGATAGCAACCACGACAGGTGCTGGGATTTCAACCTAGGTCTTCTGCAAGAGTAACCAGTGCCCTTTACCTCAGAGCCATCTTTCCAGCCCTATTTGTTTTGGGGGTTTTTTTGTTGTTGTTTTTTGTTTTTGTTTTTATTTTTGTGTGTGTGTTTTCAAGACAGGGTCTCCCTATAGCCCCAGCTGTCTTGGAACTCACTCTGTAGACCAGGCTGGCCTTGAACTCACAAAGATCTCCTGCCTCTGCCTCCCAAGTGCTAGGATTTTTATTTTTTAACAAATCTAGACCCGTGTTCCCGCTCATTCCCCCACCCCGAGGCTTTTTTTTTTCTTTGATAGGGTCTCCCTGTAGCCTGGAACTCACTATGTACACCAGGCAGGCCTTGAATTCACAGAGATCGACCTGCCAAGTGCTGGGAGTACAGGTGTCCATCACCACACCCAGCTTAAAGCTGCATTTTATTTTTATTTTATAATTTTTTAAATTTTATTTATTTCTGTATGTGTATGGATGTACTGTCTGCATGCAGGTCTGTGCACCGTGTCATGCAATGCTGCAGAGGTCAGAAGAGGGTCTCGGATTCCTCTGGAATTGGAGTTACAGATGGTTCTTAGCCACCATGTGGGTGCTGGGGATCGAACCCGGGTCCTCTGCAAGAGCAGTTGGTGCTTTTAACCACTAGGCTATCTCTCCATCCAGCCCCAAAGCTCCTTTTTTTTTTTTTTTTTTTTTTTTGTCTTTTCGAGCTGTAGCCCCAGCTGTCCTGGAAGAACTCACTGTGTAGACCAGGCTGGCCTTGAACTCACAAAGATCCGCCTGCCTCTGCCTCCTGAGTGCTAGGATTAAAGGCCTCAAAGCTGCTTTTTAAAAAACCAAATTTGTGGATTTCATACAATACATATTTCTCTCAAATTTAGATCTCCTTCCCCATCCACACCCCTCCCCCCTGCCTACCCTGCTTTTGCTTTTCAAAGACTTATTAAATGAACCTTTGGGTGTTGGTAATTGAATAGATAGAACTTCCCAGGATAGGATTTAACTTTTCTAGGAGCATAGAGGTGGTAATTTACCCTTAAGAGGACTTGAAATGGATTACTATGTTAGGAGTCTGGCAATTTTGCAGGGCATTTCAGAGATATAGGCTTGAGTACCTAAGATTCTAGAATCTTAGTTGTTTTGTTCCTGAACCTTCATGTTTCCTCATGCCCTCACTGAAATAGCTTGGATTGCTCGGTGGTGTCAAGAGAAGATGCGCCTTCCTTAGCCCTACTCAGCTTTTTTTAATCTCCTGTATGTCTGCAATTTTAGCTTCACATACATTTGAAATAATCACAGCTGTGAAGCATGCCAGTTTCCTGTCCATCAGTTGCTTTGTGACTTGGGACCAGGTTGTGTTGGCTGGTACTTTAATCTTTGTCTGGGGATTTTAGGTCTTGGAAAATGCTGAAGGTGCTAGAACCACCCCTTCCGTCGTTGCCTTCACAGCGGATGGAGAACGGCTTGTTGGCATGCCTGCCAAGCGACAGGCTGTCACCAACCCAAACAACACATTCTATGCTACTAAGCGTCTTATTGGCCGTCGATATGATGATCCTGAAGTACAGAAAGACACGTGAGTAATAGCAAAAAACACATCACAGAAGATTCAGTGTCTTAAGATGCTCTGTAAACACTTTAACCATTTCAGTGTTCCTGAGGAAAATCCACACCCCTACCAAAAATGTAACTCCTTTTGCAAAATGTAACTCCTATTCACAGATAAGGCTTTTGAATTGACCCATGTAACAGGATATATATTAAATATGTTAAGATTTGTGAGGCACTCCTGAATTGTGTAAGTTAGGGTTGAGCATGTAAGACAGATAATGGCATCATCATGTGAAAGAAGCTTGGTTGTTTCTGAGTTTTGTGTCTAAGGCTTCCTTCTATCAAGATCCTGCGGTACCAGCAGAGGCCAGAAGGGGGCATAAGCAGCCAGTGGTTGTGGTTCGTCGTCGTTGTTGTTGTTGTTGTTGTTGTTGTTTTTGTTTTTGTTGTTCGTCTTTTTGAGACAGGGTCTCCCTGTAGTTCTGACTGTCCTGGAACTCACTTGGTAGACCAGGCTGGCCTTGAACTCACAGACATCCGCCTGCCTCTGTCTCCCAAGTGCTAGGATTAAAGGCGTGCACCACCATGCCCGGCAACAGCCAGTGTTCTTAACTGCTAAGTTGTCTGCCATCTCTCCAGTCTCTAGTTGGTTTTTTGTTTTGTTTTTGGGACAGGGTCTCCCTGTAGCCCCAGCTGGTCTGGAACTCAGTATGTAGACCAGGCTAGCCCTGATCTCACAAAGTCCCACCTGCCTCTGCTTCCCTAGTGGTGGGATTAAAGGCGTGCGCCACCACGCCCAGCGCCAGTTTTGCTTTTTTAAAAATAGAAACTTAAGGCCGGGCATGGTGGTACACGCCTTTAATCCTAGCACTCAGGAGACAGAAGCAGGCAGATCTCAGAGTTCAAGGCCAGCCTGGTCTACAAGAGTGAGTTCAAGGCCAGCTGGGGCTCTAGGGAGAGCCTGTCTCAAAAAAAAAAAGAAAAAGATTTCCAGAAGCTGGGGGTGGTGGCCCACACCATGAGTCCTAGCACCGAGGGAACAGAGGCAGGTGAAGCTCTCTAGAGACCAGGGCTACCCTGGTCTAGTCTACACGGAGAGTACCCAGCTAGGCAGATAGTGAGGCCATCTCAAAAAAAGAGATCCGCCTGCCTCTGCCTCCCGAGTGCTGGGCTTAAAGGCGTGCGCTACCATGCCTGGCAGAAATTATCATTTCTTGGCCATGCACCTCCTTGTATAATGAAAAATGGATGTGGATGTGGTATAAGATGGCCTTATCATCATGGTAGGGTGGGGTGGTCAGTTTTCTCTTTTTTTTTTTTTTTGTCTTTTAGGAAAAATGTTCCCTTTAAAATTGTCCGTGCATCCAATGGTGATGCCTGGGTTGAGGCGCATGGAAAACTCTATTCCCCAAGTCAGATTGGAGCATTTGTGTTGATGAAGATGAAAGAAACTGCGGGTGAGTGGATATAGTTCACATCTGGGAAAATTCAAAGAATCAATGGTTCCTCCGAGTTTTTACAATCTAGCTCCATTCCCTGGAGATGAGTATGTTGCTTTTTGTGCAGAAAACATAGGAATGGCAGAAGTTGGGTAGGTACTCTGCATACTCAATTTGAAGGTTATATTTAACTTGCTTAAGGATGCCTAATTTGTTTTGTTCCAGTAGGGTATAGTGTAGTGTAATTTTTTTTATTAATTTTATTTATTTATTTCTGTATGTATATGAATGTACTGTCTGCATGCAAGTTTGCGCACCCGTGTCATGCAATGCCGCGGAGGTCAGAAGAGGGTGTCGGATTCCCCTGGAACTGGAGTTCTGGAATTGGAGTTTCAGACGGTTCTTGGCCGCCATGTGGGTGCTGGGGAATCGAACCTGGGTCCTCTGTAAGAGCAGTTGGCGCTCTTAACTGCTAGGCCATCTCTCCAGCCCCGTGTAATGTTTTTTTGTTGGAAGCTAGAGGGCTCACCAGGAAGCTTAAGTCTAAAGGTCATGGTACACTGGTGCACCTTCATTGAAATGCTAAAGGTGAGATTTTGCATTTCCAGTGAATACCGCTTCCCTTCTTGCTGAGTATTGAACTCAGAGCTTCACACAAGCTAGACAGTTCCACCACTGAGCTGCACACAAATACCTCAAAACATTGGTAGGAGCAATGACAGCAATGACACTGTCTTAAATCCTACACTGGCCTTAAGCTTGTGACCTGTTGCTTTGGCCTTTTGAGTGCTAATAATATTTAGCTGTGTTTGTTTGTTTTTGAGTCAGACTCTCAAGGTAGCCTATGCTGTCCTTGAACTTAACTTTGTAACCCACTCTAGCCTCAAATTTTGGTCATCCTGAAATTACTGTGCTTACTGGTCTTGTTATATATATAGCTCAGGATAGCCTTGAATTCTGGATCATCTGCCCCCTGAGTGCTAGGATAATATAATCTGCCTTTTGTTTTGGTCTGAGACAGGGTCTCCCTGTAGCCCAAGCTGACCTGGAACTTCCTGTACAGACCAGGGTGGCCTTAAAGACATCTGCCTGCCTCTGCCTCCTGAGCATTAAAAGTGTACCACCATGCCCAGCTTGATCTGCATGTTTTTATCTAACATAAATAATACCAAGATTGAGTTTTCTTTAACTATTTTCCAGAAAATTACTTGGGTCACACAGCAAAAAATGCTGTGATCACAGTCCCTGCATATTTCAATGACTCACAAAGACAGGTAAGGTTAGATATTTTTTTGTTTATAGAAAGTAATGCTACCTTAATAAAAGGGAGGAAAAATGCTTTTATGTTTATTTTCTCTAGGCTACTAAGGATGCCGGCCAAATATCTGGGTTAAATGTGCTTCGAGTGATTAATGAGCCCACAGCTGCTGCTCTGGCCTATGGCTTAGACAAATCTGAAGATAAAATGTAAGTTTGTGTGGTGAATTCATTTGTCTTTTTTTATTATTTTATTTATTTCTGTATGTGTATGAATGTACTGTCTGCATGCAAGTTTGTGCACCCCTGTCGTGCAAGGCCTCGGAGGTCAGAAGAGGGTCTCGGATTCCCCTGGAACTGGAGTTCTCCTGGAATTGGAGTTTCAGACGGTTCTTCGCCGACATGTGGGTGTTGACCCGGGTTCGATCCCCAACACCCACGTCGGCGATCGAACCCGGGTCCTCTGTAAGAGTGGTCGGCGCTCTGAACCGCTAGGCCATCTCTCCAGCCCCTCATTTGTCTTTTTAAGCTTGAACTCCAGGAAGCTGGGGGTGGTGGCGCACACCTTTAATCCCAGTACTTAGGAGGCAGAGGCAGATGTATTTGTGTGAGTTCATGGCCAGCCTGATTTACATAGTGAGTTCCAGGACAGCTGGAGCTACAGGGAGACCCTTCTCAAAAAAAAAAAAAAAATGTACTTTACTATATTCCAGTCTGTATGGTCTTAAGTTCTCATTCACTTCAAGACCAGTCTACTGTTTATTTTTGTTGTAAATTTACTGTAATTTTTTGTATTGTTGGTGTGGATGTTGACAAATATTCCTATGAAACCATGGTTTATATGCTGTGGATTTTATTGATTTGTGGGGTGTATGTTTTACCAATGCCGTGTGTGTTAACAGACTTACATGTAGGCGGTTATGAGGCTTCATAATTACTAAATACCCTATGGAAATAGCTGTGCTTATCTTCATTTGGTTATTGAATTCATTCCTTTGTGATAGGTTTTATTCCTTGAGGCTTTTTCTTTTTTCCCTAGCATTGCTGTATATGATTTAGGTGGTGGAACCTTTGATATTTCTATCCTGGAAATTCAGAAAGGAGTGTTTGAGGTGAAATCCACCAATGGGGACACTTTCTTAGGAGGTGAAGACTTTGACCAGGCCTTGTTACAGCACATTGTGAAGGAGTTCAAGAGAGAGGTTAGTTACCATTGTGATTAATTGAGTTGTGTATAATTTCTTAGTTTAAGTTGTTCTTTTCTTTAGTTTTTTTCTACCAAAGTAGTTAGTTGATTTTGGGTTCATGGGTAAATTGAACTGTTCTAGTAATCATAGTTTTAGATTGGGAACAAACAAAAAGACACTGGATTACAGTATTTGGAAAAGAAATTTTAGGAAATTGACTCAAGAGTCCTTGATCTGGAAAGAATTGAGAAAGTATTAATCATACTACTAATGCTATTTATTGTGTGTCTTCATTTTATAGACAGGGGTTGATTTGACTAAAGACAACATGGCACTTCAGAGGGTGCGAGAAGCTGCTGAGAAGGCTAAGTGTGAACTCTCCTCATCTGTGCAGGTGAGGCATGCATGGAAAAATCCTAGTAGTCTTGAGTTTATTTGAATAGCATATTCTAATTTACCTAATTGCAGTATATCCTCTTTACAGTTTTCTGGTTAAAAACCTTGATTGTGACCAAAGAAACAATATGATAATCAGTTTCTCAGAAGAGGGTGTTGGACCCCCTGGAACTGCAGTTAATGGACAGTTGTTAGCTGCCATTGGTGGTACTGGGATTTGAACACAGATCCTTTGTAAGAGCAGCCAGTATCTTAACTGCTGAGCAATGTCTCTAGCCCATGAGCTAAAAATTTAAGCACCAACTGGGCACTATGATGCATACCTTTAATCCAGCAGAGGTTTAATATAGCAGCTATATGTGAACTCTTGAATTCTGTACCTAGCACTAAAGAAAAAAGTCAGGTGTGGTGTCATAGGCTTGCAATCATAGCACTCAGGAAGCTGAGGCTAGAACTCAGCCTAGGCTGCATAGTGAGTTCTAGGACAGGCTGGGCTACATAGCATTACCATGTCTCAGAAAGAAATTTGATTGGGGGCAGGGGGAGCTAATGATTAGGATCCAAGGCCATATGCCTGCTAGGCAAATGCTGTTTATCCCCTACCACAGAGCATTAACTTAAAAATCTAGTGTTGCCAGGCGTGCTGGCGCACGCCTTTAATCCTAGCACTTGGGAGGCAGAGGCAGGCGGATCTTTGTGATTTCAAGGCCAGCCTGGTCTACAGAGTGAGTTCCAGGACAGCTGAGGTTACAGGGAGACCCTGTCTCAAAAAGACCAAAACAAAAAAAAAAAACTGTCTTTAAGCCAGGTGTGGTGGCCCATGCCTTTAATCCTAGCACTTGGGAGGCATAGGCAGGCTAACTTGTCCCTGACTTTAACTGGCAAGCATAGACACCAAGTCAGTCTCCACAGTGTGGTTTTTTTTTGTTGTTGTTGTTGTTTTTTTTAATGTGTATGAATGTACTGTCTGCATGTAGGTTGGTGCACCTGTGTCGTACAATGCCATGGAGGTCAGAAGAGGGTATTGGATTCCCCTGGAACTGAAGTTAAAGACAGCTTGTAGCTGCCATGTGGGTGCTGGGGGTCGAACCTGGGTCCTCTTCAAGAGCAGTCAGCACTCTTAACCACTAGTTCATCTCTCTAGCCCCTGGTTCTTTTTTTATTTCTGTATGTGTATGAATGTACTGTCTGCATGTAGGTTTGTGTACCCATGTCATGCAAAGCCGCGAGGGTCAATAGAGGGTCTCGGATTCCCCTGGAACTGGAGTTCTCCTGGAATTGGAGTTTCAGATGGTTCTCGGCCGCCATGTGGGTGCTGGGGATCGAACCCGGGTCCTCTGTAAGAACGGTCGGCGCTCTTAACTGCTAGGCCATCTCTCCAGCCCAAGCCCCTGGTTCTTAATGTTTGGTGGCAGAACAAATTTTTTCTCATGGTGAGAGGCCCCCCCCCCCGCCCCCTTGTGCTGGGGATTGAACTCCTAGCCCTAATGCTAGGCAAAAACACTCAACCACTGAGCTTTACATTCCTGGCAAATCTTTACCTCTTAAATGGTAATTTTACCAGCTCATCTATTCCAGTCTTTATTAATACAGGCCCCATTAGAATGAATTAAGTAGTGTTTATTTCTAGAGTGATAAAAGGTTACATCTTAGGACTCAACTACCTTTAATTTAGTAAGGCTGATCATCTTTGTGCTTTCCATGTCCTACTGTCTATCCTAGGGTGTTTTATTACCTCAGTTGGGATATTAAACCTACCTACTGTTTCCTACTGACATACAATTAAACATTTTCTGTGTAGACTGACATCAACTTGCCATATCTTACAATGGATGCTTCTGGACCTAAGCATTTGAATATGAAGCTCACTCGAGCTCAGTTTGAAGGCATTGTCACAGATCTAATCAAGAGGACTATTGCTCCATGCCAGAAAGCTATGCAGGATGCAGAAGTCAGCAAAAGTGATATAGGAGAAGTGATTCTTGTTGGTGGTATGACGAGGATGCCCAAGGTATGGACCCATGGAATTCTCATAGAAAAAGTCAGCACACAATGCATTTGGGGGACAAGTAAGCTCATGTTATGTATGGGCATGAATATGTAATCCACTATGGTTGCTTCAAAGGGGATAAAAAGTGTGTTTTTATTGGGTGTGGTGGCTCATGCCTGTGATCTCTGCACTCTAGAGGATAGTCTAGGCTACAGAGTGAGATCTGTTCCCAAAATCTTACTTAGATTTTTATTATTTTAATTAAAAAAAAAAATCGTAGCAGGGAAGATCCTAAACTTAGGCTTACCAAGCTTTTATGCACAAATCTTGGGGTTGATGGTACTGTGAAACCTTGCCTAGGAGGTCTTTTGAACATAACCTTTATAAACTAGTATTTGGGACTTCTTGCATTTCTTCAACAAAGATTTGTGCAATGATGCATTTTATTCATCAACACATTCTGAAAACAGATGTGTAGAGAACTGATAACTGAGCACAGGCTTGTTGAAGGTGCAGTTAGTTGGTAGATTCAATTAGATAATCATCTTGGGCCTAAGTTAATGATCTTGTTTTAACTGGATATTTTTGTTCTGTTTTGTTCATGGAGTGTTTTGTTTTCCTGTTGAAACACATGAGTGTAAGAAAATGAGCCCAGAAAAAATGGAGTCCAGGGACCCTTGTTCAGGAGGAGGGTGTATTAGTATTAAATTCTCTTTAAGATGCTGTACAAGTAGAACTTTTTCTTATCTTCTATAAAAAGGATAAAATACACTCTTTCAGCCACACTGTTATTACTATTTTTTTTAAGATTGGTCTTTAATTAATGTAGAATATGGTATAGATTTTTGTCTCCTTGCCTTGTACTCTGTTTCAAATGACTTAATGTATTCTGTGGAAAGCCAGATATTGAAGCAAATTCTTCATGGATTTAAACAATGTATGAGATACACTTAATCTTATCAAAACATTAAAAATATTCAGCATTCTTGGATGTGAACCACACTGACTTGAGATCTGGCTGGCATCTTAGGATATCCCCTGTCAAATTGCAGCAGTTGCCCTGAGTGTTGGGTAACAGGTTCTTTCTCCTTGATGCTCAGGTTCAGCAAACTGTGCAAGATCTTTTTGGCAGAGCCCCAAGTAAAGCTGTCAACCCTGATGAGGCAGTAGCAATTGGAGCCGCTATTCAGGGAGGTGTGTTGGCTGGTGATGTCACAGATGTGCTGCTCCTGGATGTCACTCCCTTATCTCTGGGTATTGAGACTCTGGGAGGTGTCTTTACCAAACTCATTAATAGAAATACTACAATTCCAACCAAAAAGAGCCAGGTAAGAGCAATCCTTCCCCCTGCCTCCTAAGAGGAGTACTAAGTGATGTGCTTACAACCATTGTTTTTACATCCATACTAACTGACTGTGGGTAGTGAGACTGTTTCCTTTGTTGTTCCTGGAAAAGTTTGTGTGTCAGCTAGCAGTGGGGATTATAGGGAAGATAATGGCAGTCTCCTAAAAAAGGCTGTCATCATTTGGACTGGAATCCCTTGTACTCGTCTGTTTCTCAAAAGCAGGAAAAGTGTGGCTGAGGATATGAGACTATGCTTGATTTCTGGGTGAGTGTTAGGGGTGGATTATATCATACTGAGATAACATACAGGGATCTATGTGTATGGCATGGTCTTAAGAATTATTTCTTGAGCCGGGTGTGGTGGCGCACTCCTTTAACTATAGCTTGGTATTTGTGCAGTGATGTATTTGTCAACACATCATTCTGAAGGAAGATATGTGGTGACTTCTTAGAACTGAGCACATTTGCCCTGGGTCAGCAGCCATCAACATCCTTGTTTTAATGCCTTTTGGACTAAAGCTATATTTTTGTACAAGGTTTGCATTTGATCCCTTTGAACCAGTATTGGAATGTTAATTGATTTCTTTAGTTAGTCTTTGTTCTATATCATTTAGATTGCCAACTTGAACTTCTCTTCCTTCCTAGGTGTTTTCTACAGCTGCCGATGGACAGACTCAAGTAGAAATCAAGGTGTGTCAGGGTGAGAGAGAGATGGCTGGAGACAACAAACTTCTTGGACAGTTTACTTTGGTAAATATTGTGAATCTCCTTGGTCCTGTCATTTTACTGTTGCACAGTTGACAGTATTCCAACCTCTATAAACTCCTGGCATACAAACATACTGTGTTATTTTTGAAAAGTTTTATGGATTAACTTCACAACTCATACTTAGCTTTTACCTGGAAGCCTTATATTTTATTCCTTAGGAATTTCAAGTTTATAAAAGCCAGAGAAATGTTCAGAAGCCATGATAATTCAATTACTTGTAAGGATTGCTATAGTAAGAGGTTTCAAACCTCTTACTGTATCCTTCAAGTATACACAGCCATATGGTTATTTGGTATGGCTAACTTTAGTAGAAAACCTGTTGATTTCAGGAAGAACTGAAACTGCTATTCCAACTTATAAACTTGGGGTTTTGTATGTTAAGATACCACTTGTTTAGGAAGCAAGTGGGTTTTTTCTTTAATATTATGGGTATGGGTGTATTTCTGGTAAGTGCACCTGTGTTGTGCAGTGCCTGCAGAGGTCAGAAGTAGGTATTGGATCCTCTGGAACTGGAGTTCCAGACCTTGGCCGCCGCCATGGGGCGCTGGAAATTGACCCTGGGTCAGTGCTCTTACTGAGCCATCTCTCCAGCCCCTGCAGATAGTTTTTGTAGCCTGTTTGGAAATGATAGCATTGGATCTCTATGAAAGGAACTCACTCGGAAATTCCAGGACAGCTGGAGCTACAGGGAGACCCTATCTCAAAAAAAAAAGAAAAGAAAGGAAGGAACTCACTCGGGGTGTTTATTTTAGGTTGGGATTCCTCCAGCTCCTCGTGGAGTCCCTCAGATTGAAGTTACATTTGACATTGATGCTAATGGAATCGTGCATGTTTCTGCCAAAGATAAAGGCACAGGACGTGAGCAGCAGAGTAAGTCTTCCTTTACCAGACTGTAAGAATGAGGTGAGAACCTGGGCTCTAAGGTCAGTAGTAAGATGCTTTGTATGCCAGGCATGGTGGCGCATGCCTTTAATCCTAGCACTCCCGAGGCAGAGGCAGGTGGATCTTTGTGAGTTCAAGGCCAGCCTGGTCTACAGAATGAGTTCCAGGACAGCTGGGGCTACAGGGAGACCCTGTCTTGAAAAGAACAACAAAAAAAAGATGCTTTGTGATGCCTTGGGTTTAGTCACCTGCACCCTTCCAACTAGGAAAAGGATTTTTTTTTCTCTCTCTCTCAAGAAGGAGGTTGCTTAGAAACTGCCAGATTGAAGTATAACATTTATGAGACTCTGGGCATTTGAGTAGGCATTTTGTCTGCATGCATGGATCCCTATTGTGAAATGCCTGTGAAAGCCAGGTGTTGAGTCACTGGAACTGGAGTTACAGTTGTTAGCTGCCATGTGGGTGCTGGGAACTAAACCCATGTCCTCTGGAAGAGCAGCCAGTTCTTTTAAATGATGGGCCATCTCTCTGGCCTCTTTTTGTCTTTGGGGGGGCAGGGTCTCCTCTAGCCCCAGTTGGCCTGGAACTTGCTATGTAGACCAGGCTAGCTTTGAACATGTAGATCTGCCTGCCTCTGCCTCCCGAGTGCTGGACCTAAATATATGTACCACCATGCCCAGGTATTAGACCAACCTTTTTGCTTATCATAAGGCAATAAGCATTATTTTCATAATTTCCATTGTTCAGATTGGTTACTATAAATATCACTAATGTAGATGAAGAGAACTAAAGAAAAGCCTTTTTTACTACAGTTGTAATCCAGTCTTCTGGTGGATTAAGCAAAGATGATATTGAAAATATGGTTAAAAATGCAGAGAAGTATGCTGAGGAAGACCGGAGAAAGAAGGTGATTATTTTTGCTCTTGACCTTGTTGGTAAAGCTCCTGGGACATCAAAGTGGAGTTGGGGCAGGTTGCTCATCTTATGTTCTCTCTTACTTCCCACCTCTTAATCTGTCGTTCCTTTTCTTTGTTTTGTTTTTTTTCTTTCTGTTGTGTGATCCAAAGTTACTCTGTCTTGTACAGGAAGGCCTTGAACTCTTGGTTCAAACAGCTCCATGTCTCAGCCTCCTTAGTAGTTGGGGGTTAAGAACACATACTATCTCATACTGGGTTTGGAATGTTCTTCAAAGCAATCCCAAGTAGCTCAGAATGAAGTATTTTCTGTTTTGTTTTTCCCCTTACCATTTTTGGAGTGGGGTGATTTGAGACAGGATCTCAAACTGGACTGGAACTCACCATGTAGACCAGGCTGGTCTCAAACTCAGAGATCTGCTTCTGCCTCTTGAGTGCTGGAACTAAGGGCTTGTGCAGATGCCGGGCTTTGTTTTTCTTTTCCTCCTTAGCTCTATTTTACTCCAGCTGTATGCAGCAAGTAACTCACATAGTATCTTGCTTGCTGTGAAATTTACTCAAATTTTGGGTGACTTGTAAAGTCATTTATGTTAAACTTTTTCTAAGGAACGTGTTGAAGCAGTAAATATGGCTGAAGGAATTATTCATGACACAGAAACCAAGATGGAAGAATTCAAGGACCAGTTACCTGCTGATGAGGTAAGTTTAGAAACATTTCAAGAGCATTTTCACCTTTGTCATTGAAACTTACTTTTCTGTAGGTTTTGATAAGTTTTTAATTGGAGTAATATGCTACATGTAAAGTCAGATGTAGGAAAATATGTTTTTTTGGTTTTGTTTTGTAGTGCAACAAGCTAAAAGAAGAGATTTCCAAAATGAGAGAGCTCTTGGCTCGAAAAGACAGTGAAACAGGAGAAAACATTAGGCAAGCAGCATCTTCCCTTCAGCAAGCATCACTGAAGCTCTTTGAAATGGCATATAAAAAGGTACAAAGGCTGAAGGGAATTTTGGTCTTAAGACTGGGGGGGTACATTCTGTGAGCATTTATGGAATTTGAGGGTATCATGCCTGAAAATCACAGAACATACCCAATGGTGCACAGGGAGCGGGGGGGGGGGGAATAGAAGTACAGGATGAAGTATATGGATGGGGCACCTCAGTTGGGGTGTATTCAACAGAGCAAACTAGTCTCTGATGGTGTCTTATTGGTTCTCAAATATTTTCTTCACAGATGGCATCCGAGCGAGAAGGCTCTGGCAGTTCTGCAACTGGAGACCAGAAGGAAGATCAGAAGGAGGAGAAGCAGTAATACTAGCAATGTATTTTGGTGCCGAAAGGACAACAGATACTATGAAGCTTGGGAGTGAAGGCACTTCCTGAGCAGAAAGGGGCAAACTTCAGTCTTTTACTGTGTTTTTGCAGTATTCTATATATAATTTCTTTAATATGTAAATTTAGTGACAATTAGCTAACTCCTTTAATGGGTGATGAATCCAGTAGTAGCAAGTTCACAATGTTCTGTCCTTTGCCTGTTATTCTTTTAGCTGCATGTAAAGGGGGGTGGGACTATTCACCAATCATTATAAAGGTATATTAACTGGTTCATACTGAAATGGACATACTTTTAAGGTGTGTGAAACTCATTACACACACAATGCAGATAGTTTGCCTTGGACCTTGAATGAGACGGTAGGTGGATTCTTATTGGCTAAGAGTACTGTAGTAAGGAATGATTTTTACGTTCATGGGGTTGGGGCCTTGCAAGACAGGCTACCTACCTTTCCATGTTTGTAAGTTAGTGGATAACAGCTGTGTTATGGGTAGCTTTTAAAACTGAAGTCCCTCATGGTCCTAAGGCATCCTTTTCTAGCTAACTACCCTCTTGGTTGGCTATGTCTGGTACCTATATCCTTAATGATTGCTCTTTTTTTTTTTCATCCAGTCTGGATTTTTTTTTTTTTTTTAATAAAATATGGAAAGCATCTTGATTTCCTTTGTGCATGGTAGTAGCTTCAGACTGTGACTGTATTACCATGTTTCCCAAAGGTGGAATAAAATGGATTTTCTGGAACTGGCTAAAAATGCAAGCAAATTGGAGATTTGGTGGGACTGATTGGCATATAGGCCAGGTGCGGTGTGCTAGTACACACTTTCAAAGTCTGGTTTCAGTGAGTCAGAAATAACAGGAGCTAAAATTCTTACCTTCCTGCTTTTCCATCCTCCATATGTTTTTTTCCCCAACTATGTCCTTTGGAGAGGGACCACTTATATCCACCTCCCTTATTTTAAGTATATTATTTGAGAATTATGTGGAGGAGTGAAGGTGCCCTTGGGAGTCCAGAAGAGGATGTTGAGATTCCCAGGACTGGAGTTACAGGTGGTTGTGAGCACATCCAGTGGTTCCCTTACCCCCCTTTATTTTAGACAGGGTCTATATGTGTGTAGTCCAAGCTGACTTTTTAGTATTTTGAGGCAGCCCTGGAGATCCACCTACCTCTGCTTCCAGGTGCTGGGATTAAAGGCGTGTGCCCAACTGGCTCAGTAATTCTTAAGGTGAAGGATTGTGATGGAAGATATTTAACACTTAATGTCTATAGTGTTCTAGTAACCATAGTAGCTAAGAAGTATCCTCTAGGATTTCTGAAATAACCCAACTGAAAAGTATTATATTTACCTATAGAGAAGAGAACAATGCTAAAAGCCTTGAAGGCTTTGTATCTTTTATTATAAACTACCATTTGGATGATGATTTTGTGGGTTTTTTTTTTTTTACATTTGTGTGTATGGGTGTATGCATGCCATAGCATACATGTAGAGGTCAGGACAATCTGAAGGAGTTGGTTCTCCTTGCACCGTGTGGTTTCCATGGATTGAACTCAGGTGGTCATCAAGGTTGGCTGCAAGTGCCTTTACATGCTAAACCATTTCAGCAGCCCAGATTATTCCACATTTTCATCTGTCTTTTCACACCATTACTACCTTGGCCTTTTCCTGCAGCAGTTAATTATGTCACTCCCCTGCTCAAAACTGTTGTCATTGTCTTCATGCTTCAAATAATCTGGCCACCCACTACCTCTTCCATTTTGTTTTGTCTTATGACCTTTGTCTTGCTGTCTTCCCAAGATTTCCAAACACCTGGTACTTTCCCCACTAAAACTGTAAGCCAAAACTTTGGTATTTCCTAGCACCTAGAACAAAACTAGTACATAAAAACACTAGAACCTTACTGATTTTTTTCCCATTATCCAAAAATCTGCATGGTTAAGTTTCCACAATTTATATTTATGTAAATTTTCTTTGAGGTGGGGTTTCATTATATACCCCCAGCTCTCCTTAGACCTGCCGGGCATGGTGGCGCATGCCTTTAATCCTAGCACTTGGGAGGCAGAGGCAGGTGGATCTTTGTGAGTTCAAGGCCAGCCTGGTCTACAGAGTGAGTTCCAGGACAGCTGGGGCTACAGGGAGGCCCTGTCTCGAGAAGACAAAAAAAAAAAAATTTAGCAGAGGCAGGATGATCTCTGAGTTCCAGGCCACCTGGGAGAGCCTGTCTCAAAACTTTTTTTTTTTATTTACTTATTTTTGTATGTGTATGAATGTACTGTCTGCATGCAGGTTTGTGCATGTCGTGCAATGCCTTGGAGGTCAGAAGAGAGTGTCTGATTCCCCTGGAACTGGAATTACAGACAGTTCTCAGCTGCCATGTGGGTGCTGGGGATCGAACCTGGGTCCTCTGCAAGAGCAGTCGGCACTCTTAACTGCTAGACCATCTCTCCAGCCCCGAAAATTACATTTACTAATTTGTGTATATTTGTATGTGTGGGTACCCAGTCTACAGCACACCTATAAAGTTCAGAGGACAACTAACTTGCAGGAGTGCTGTCTTCCTCCATGTGAGTCCTGGGAATTGAATTTAGTCAGGCTTGGCACCTTTATCCATTGAACATCTCACTGGGCCATACCCAGTTCTTTTTACTGATTAGTTCTTTTATTTAATATTTGTATTTTTGAGACAGGGTCTCCCTTTTAGTCCCAGCTGGCCTGTTGCGTGCTCTGTAGACCAGGCTAGTTTTGAACTCACAGAGGTCTGCCTGCCCCTCCCAAGTGCTGGGATTAAAGGTGTGTACTACCATGCCCTGCAGGCTACTTTTTATTTTTTTATTTTTACTTTATGTATGAGTGTTTTGCCTTTGTGTACTTAAGTGTTCCTCCAAATGGTGCCAGTTTCTCAACACTTAAGTATGCCTGTAATCAAAACTTCTGGAAAAGTGTAGGTAGAAAGATCACAAATTTAATTCTCTGCTTTTGTCTAAAGAGTGACTTCAAGGCCAAACACAGCAATTTATTGATACCCTATCTCAAAACTTTAAATGATAGGCATGCTGTCAACAGTACTGAAAATAATGGCTATCAGGGCTTTAATCCCAGTACTTGGGAGGCAGAGGCAGGTGGATCTCTATTAATTCCAGGCCAGTCTGGTCTACAGAGCGAGTTCCAGGCCAGCTGGGGCTACAGGGAGACCTTGTCTTGGGGGGGGGGGGGATAGCAAATTAGGAGAAAATGAAAACTTAAGGATGACAGGCATATAGTGGTAGAGTGTATGGTAAGCATGCACAAGCACTGGATTTAATCCTTAGCATCACAAAAATACAGGTAAGAACTAACATTCACTGATGACTTCTTACTAAAAGTAGTATCAGGCATTTAATGTGCATGAATCCAATTATCCCATAAAATAAGCAATATCCTATTTTACAGATAAGAATACTGAGGATCTGGGGCTGAGAGGGCTTAGTTATCTAAGTACTTGCTGCACATGCATGAGATCCTGAATTCCATCCCAAGCATCCACATAAAAGAGTACTTCTGTGATGCAAGACATTAACAGGACAAAGACAGGAGGAGCCCTGAGGTTTGCCATGTCACGAAAAAGTAAAGTGACTGACCATGGTGGTATACACCTTTAATCCCAGTACTTGGGGGGTAGGACTGAGCCAGGTGGTAGGAGGATGGGTGAATCAGGGCAGCCTATGGGGATATAAGTAGTGGGGCCATTGTATAATATAGGTTTTGGTTACTGTATATGGTGTTGGGAAACCACTGCTAGCTATGTGACTGAGCAAGACTTTTTCACCTTTCTCTGCCTTGTATCCCATGTATGAAATCAGTACCATATTCCCGACTCTAAGAGCAAAATTTAGAAAACAAATGAAATGTGTTCCAAACCCAAAGAAACCCAACTGTATGACTAACAACATTACAAAATTACATGTCTCCAGAGGAAGAGGCAGGTGGATCTTTCTGAGATTGAGGCCAGCCTGGTCTACATAGCAAGCTCTAGGTCAGCTGGGGCTACAGGGAAACCCTGGCTCAAAAAGACCCCTCCCCCCAAAAAAATTCTGTATAGCACATAAACAATCTGAAACTTGACAATATTTCTTTCGTTGTGCAGCCATGGGGAGTGTTGCATATTCTAGGCAAGTCCTCCACCACTGAGCTACATCTCCACCCATCTCAAACTCGACAGAACCAATATTGGATTCTCAATTCCACCTTTTCCACTTCAGCACCTGCTACAATTTCAGCATTCTGGGAGCCATTTTTGCTTTCACATCCAAACTTCCATCCAGTCCTATCTGTTCTAATCCTCATATATACAGTACCATCCTTTTCTAAGATAGTCATCTTTCATAATTCTCAAGTGATCAAAATGGTATCTAGGCTATGGCTTTTGCCATGTACAACTTAAGCAGGTGCTCTATACACTTGAAACTAGCTAGCCACTGCTCTTCAAGAGCCCAAACCTGGCCTAAAAGGCCGTGTATGGCCACTTTCTCTGCAGCTTCCTCACCTCACTATCCCAACTCCTGCCCTGCCTTTGCTCCAGCACACTGACTTTTTTGTAGCTCCTCAAGTTTGTTAAGCTCCCTTCTAACCAACTTACTCTATAGGCCTCTATTCAGAGTTACATCCCTTCTCATAAATTCTCAGCACGGTAAAGAATTTAAAAACTTGTAGCCGGTTAGCCGGGCGTGGTGGTGCACGCCTTTAATCCTAGCACTCGCGAGGCAGAGGCAGGCGGATCTTTGTGAGTTCAAGGCCAGCCTGGTCTACTGAGTGAGTTCCAGAACATCTGGGACTACAGGGAGACCCTGTCTCGAAAAGACAAAAAAAAAAAAACTTGTAGCCGGGCGTGGTTGCCCACGCCTTTAATCCCAGCACTTGGGAGGCTGAGGCAGAGGACCACTGTGAGTTCAAGGCCAGGCTGCTCTTCATAGTGAGTTCCAGGACAGCTGGGGCTACAGGGAGACCCTGTCTCAAAACAAAAAACCTAAAAACGTGTTGCAACTATTTTATCATACAAAAAAATCAGCTGGTCGTAGTGGCCCACACCTGTAACCCCATCACTCGGAGGCTAAGGGGAGAAGTTTGAGGTCAGCCAGGGCTACATAGGTCTCAAACTTAAGTATTAAAATTATAAACGAGGGGCTGGAGAGATGGTCTAGCGGTTAAGAGCGCCGACCGCTCTTACAGAGGACCCGGGTACGATCCCCAGCACCCACATGGCGGCTGAGAACCGTCTGAAACTCCAATTCCAGAACTCCAGTTCCAGGGGAATCCGAGACCCTCTTCTGACCTCCGCGGCATTGCACGACACGGGTGCACAAACCTGCATGCAGACAGTACATTCATACACATACAGAAATTAAAAAAAAAATTATAAACGAGCCGGGCGTGGTGGCGCACGCCTTTAATCCTAGCACTCGGGAGGCAGAGGCGGGTGGATCTTTGTGAGTTCAAGGCCAGCCTGGTCTACAGAGCTAGTTCCAGGACAGCTGAGACTACAGGGAGACCCTGTCTCAAAGACAAAAAAAAAATAATAAAAATAAAAAATCATAAACGGGCCGGGCGCGGTGGCGCACGCCTTTAATCCTAGCACTCCCGAGGCAGAGGCAAGTGGATCTTTGTGAGTTCAAGGCCAGCCTGGTCTACAGAGTGAGTTTCAGGACAGCTGGGGCTCGAAAAGACCAAAAAAATAATAATAAACTCTTAGAAACTTAGACTGTAAGCTCCATTAGAGTGGGCACATTACTTAGTTCACCTCTATTCCCATGGAAATAATATCTAGCTGCCTATTCTGCTCCAGCGCTCTCCCCATCTCCACGCTCAACCGTCCAGAAGAAGTACAGGGTATCAGATACCTCGAGAATCCAATCTCAGGCAGCCCCTGCATTCTCCAACCACGTTAAGGCCCAAGTCCAAAGTGAACCCATACTAGCACCAAAACGCTCGGAAACCCTCCTTCGCCCCTGCGGATGACGGTTCGGGACCAGCATGGGGGAAGTTCCAGATTGCGACCTAGTGGCCGGGATTCTGAACTTTAGTCGGCGAAGAGGTGACCCACGAATGCCTCCAGCACTTCGTCAGCGCCTTTCCTCTCACACGTCAGGGCCCGAGAGTCGCGCCTTCACATCGCCGAGCTTCGGTTTCAGCAGGAAGAACTAAAGCAGACAACGACAATTGTGTCTCGCTCTTTAAGAGCCACCCCCATTTGATCTTGGTTGGGGGTTGGGGGGAGTAAATGCTCGCGAGAGTCTCTGGCTTCCGCCTGCTTCCTCCTCTTGCTCACCGGACCGGAAGGAAAGCGGTAGTGCCCGCCCCCAGCCTATACCTCACAAGGCAGCGCGGCCGCAGCTACAACCAATCAGCTGGCCCTTTGTATACCGAGTTACCAAGAGCCAATGGAAAGTCGCGGCGCGCGCACAGCTTCTCTTGGTCCGCACTGGCCCCCTCCCTTCCGCCCGCCGTCTTCTACTCCGCCTCTGGCGGAGGAAGTGAGATCAGAGGCCCCATGTGAGCTGATTGCAACACATGCAGCTGCCTGGAGAGAGGGAGCCGGTGTCCTACGTCAGAGCCGCCGCCGCCGCCGCGGAGCCGCCGCCGGGGAGGAGCAGCCGCTACCGCCCAGGACTGGGCCCTTAGGTAAAGCCGGCGTCCGGAAGGCCGGCTGCCGTCGCGGCTGGCCACACGGGGCGGAGAGAGGAGGGCCTCTCGGGGGTGGTGAAGAAGGGGGCCGCTCTGCCCCAGCGGCGGCGCTAACTCTGTGGTCTTGGTGTCTCCGGGCCCCGCCGGGCCGCTCTAGGGAGGAGGAGGCGAGAAGATGGCGGACGACCCCAGTGCTGCCGATAGGAACGTGGAGATCTGGAAGATCAAGAAGCTCATTAAGAGCTTGGAGGCGGCCCGCGGGTGAGCGCCTCGTCCGGCTCCCCAGTGCCCTCTTGGACCCCGGACCCCTCAGGATGGCCGCCCCCGCGCCGCATGGCCGGATGAGGAGAACCAGGCGCTAGCCAACTCCCGCCTTCTGGACCTCTGGGTAGTAACCTCAGATTCGAGGGCGAGCGTCGGCACGGCTGGCCGGAGAAGGGGTCCTTCCGCCTCATCGGGGGTAAAGGGGCTCTCCCCGGGTTCAGACCTTCTGGCCCCCACTCTCCATAAAGCCGCCGCTACTTTTGTACTCCCCCTGGGTCCTTAAATCCAGCTCCTCACTTTTCGGGTCCTGGTGCTGCCACCAGACTTGGGTGCTGTTGGGGTAAAGTACTCTACGTTCCTTTCCGTACGCCCTTCTCTGATTTCCTCCCTTCCTCAGCCAGGCCTGATTAAAATGGCTTCTCCCTCTTGGACTTAGAAGTCCCGAGTGGGTGAAGTTTTGATGGGGTGGAGAGGAGAAGTGATGCTCTTCCTGGCTCCCCTTTATTTCTCTGGATCTTAAACCTTTCCCAAGATGACTTCTCCCAAGTTCTCTGATAACCCGGAGCTTCCTGGTATTAGCTGCTTTAAGACCCGCCTATAAACCGAGAATGCCAGCGTGTGCGGGATGGGGGGAGGTGGTTTGGGTTCACAAATCTGTATGGGCATATTCAAAGAGAAATCTGGGTAATGGGGCTGTTTAATAACGAACCATAACAATAGAGATCCTGTTAACCTCTGGAACTTCTTGGTATGTCCCTGTAGGGGTTCCTCATAGGCTAATGCTTGTTGAAATACAGAACCGACTTTAAGTGAGCTTTCAGTCTCCTCTTGTAAGTTTTGATAAGAAATTGTAGGTGTGTCCATTCTTGGATGAATAAGCTAGATTGAGAATAGCCATGCATGTTTGTTTTGTGGTCGCTGCTCACATTAGGAAAGTGTGCCAGAGTTCTTGTTTCTTCAGTTTGTTGCTTTGTTAATTTCCCAATCAGAGAAACTTTACTTACCTAAAGTGTCTTCCCTCCTCCCCCTAAAAACTGGAACATTACATATGGGGGGGGGCGCGTTCTTACAGTAGCAGAGTGGCTTTCTCCCATGCCATGTGGAAAGTTCAGTACAAAAATTGGACATCTGTTTTGGGCCGAAAGTTGTCACTATAGGTAGATTTACTGCAGCTCTAAGTACCTTGTTACTTTTTGAAATGGGTTAGACTTGATTCTGCCGTGGTTGGCATGGTGGTTTTGTTACGGTATTTTGTTCGTAATTAATCAGTGAGAGTTCTGTTTGGCATTACATTTGTATGAGTTTAGCCTTTTCTGGTGTTTTGCTCACTCCTTTGTTGTATTGGAAAAGCATGAGGTAAAGATAGATAGTAATTTTTTTATTCCTTTGGGTGTTTTTTGGTTTTTTTTTTTTTTTTTTTTTTGGTTGTTTTTGGTTTTTTTTTATGTAGAGATTAAAGGAACTTGTACCAGGTGATAGAGTGATAAATTATTACTCAAATGAAAAGTACTGTATAGGAATGGTAATATAGGTCATGACCCATTATGATGCCAAGAATTAGCCAGATACTTTCGTTTCACTAGGATATTTTTTATGGTGTTACTTGAAGCTTTCTGTTGGATATTGACTTTTTTGTTTTGCTGTTGTTACAATGTTTAAAGTTGGTTATGAACTTGTAAGCTTGTTTTTTTTTTTCCTGCTTTTATTTAGAGGCAGGTTCACATAATAGAATTTGAAAATATTTTACTCTCTGAAGCAGTTTGAATTATTACTAACTGTTGTGAGTCAAATAACATTGAAGATAACATTCTTTTGTTTTGTTTTGTTTTTTTTGAGAGAGGGTCTCCTGTAGCCCCAGCTGTTCCTGGAAACTCACTCTGTAAGACCAGCTGGCCTTGAAACTCACAAAGATCGCCCTGCCTCTGCCTCCCGAGTGCTAGGATTAACGAGCACCACCATGCCCGGCTTGAAGATGACATTCTTTTTTTTTTTTTTTTTTTTTTTTTTAATGTGTATGAGTGTACTGTCTGCATGTAGGTTGGTGCACCCCTGTCATGCAGTGCTGCAGAGGTCAGAAGAGGATGTCAGATTTCCCTTGGAACTGGAGTTAAAGAAGGTTCTTAGCCACCATGTGGGTGCTGGGAATCAAACCTGGGTCCTCTGCAAGAGCAGTCACAGCTCTTAACTGCCGAGCCATCTCTCCAGCCCCAAAGATAACATTCTTAATAGATACATTTCTTTCTCCTGGTTGATAAAGGAAACAATGTTCCTAGCAATCTTTTCTAACCACTTGAAAGTTTGAAAGATTCTGGAGACATTACTTTTTTCTTTAGAAAACTTGAATAAACTTTGAGGCATACTAAACATTGAAGTTATGAGGCATAACTTGTCTTGCAAGTGATAGAGAATGAGCATTTCAGATAGGATTAAGCTGTCTGAAATAGCTAGGGCACTTCCTCTAAACAAACAATGTGGTTAATAATCTTGGCCTGCTTTTACTTTTAGTCAGTATTTGTTTGCCTCTTCAGCCCATGAAAATTTAAAGTCCTATCCATCTCTGGTGCTAGTCAGGGAATCAGAAGTTTGGGTATATTGCCTGAGTGCACTTATGTCATGCAGTACCCACAGAGGTTAAAAGAAGGCATTGGGTCCCCTGAAACTAGAGTTAGAGATGTGCTGGGAACCAGACCCGGGTCCTCTGCAAGAGCAACCAGTGCCCTTAACTGTGAGCCATGTCTCCATCCCCTAAATTTGGAGAGTATTTTGTTTTGGAGTTATTATTTTACTGGTCTCAAGTTCACTGTGACTGGCTGAAGTGGCCTTGACTTCCTGATCCTCCAGTCTCCATCTCCCGAGTGCTGGAGTTAAAGTAATGAGAGCCACTATGCCCAATTCTAACATTTATTTATTTATTTATTTATTTATTTATTTATTTATTTATTTATTTATTTTGAGACAATATCTAATTATGTAGCCCTGGCTAGCCTGGAACCCACTATTTAGATCAAGCTGGCCTCAAATTCAGAGATCCTCCTGTCTCTAACATCACCCCCAAACCCCAAGGCCAAAAGCCTATGTCACCAACCATGCCCCAGGTTGAATTTTAAACACAGATTGAGCTGGGCGTGGTGGCTCACGCCTTTAATCCCAGAACTTGGGAGGCAGAGGCAGGCGGATCTCTGTGAGTTTGAGGCCAGCCTGGTCTAAGTAGTGAGTTCCAGGACAGGTGGAGCTACAGGGAGACCCAAAAAGACCAAAAAATAAATAAAGACAGATTGGATGACCAAATGAATCCCTGTATTGGTATTTGGGAGGTCAAAGTGTGAATTTCAAGGGAAAACTGAAATTTGTGGTCAAATTGTGGTTACCACAAGATAAAATAGTGGTGGGTAGCTAGAATTGTTTTGAAAATGAATAGGAACTTCTAGCAATGTAGAATTCTGGGCATGAGAATAAAGGACTGAGGTATATGAGTACCGTGGCCCACGTGTAGAGGTCAAAGAACAACTTTCTAGTCAGTTTTCACATCTACCTTTATGCAGATTCTAGGGCTCAGTAGTAAAATACATTAAAACAGAATTAGATAGCTATGCAAAGTAATTTTTTGAGCATTAGCATGTTATAGACTCCAGAGTAATTATATCATTTAGTATTCACAACAGTAAATAGTTGCCATTTGTTACATAAGGACAGGCCCAGAGCTTAGACAACCTGCTGTCTTCAGTGTCACACAGTAAAAATGTAGCAGAGTCAGAACTTGAAGCAATGTGCTGTGCTAGGTATATTTTTCTAAAACGTGTAAGACAGTTTAATCAGAATTTAATCTGAGCCTAACAGACTGTATTATATTTGTGGAATTACTAAAATGGGGAATTTGCTAGCTTTCTATTTTATGACAATCTCAAGATTTTTGTCTTTTTGAGTCAGGGTCTCCCTGTAGCCCCAGCTGTCCTGGAGCTCGCTCTGTAGACCAGGCTGGCCTTGAACGCGTCTGCCTCCCGAGTGCTAGGATTAAAGGCGTGCGCCACCTCGCCTGGCAAGATTTTTTTTTTTTTAAGTGGAACATCATACTTGTTTTGTTTTCACATATGGGAGGTTAGATATGAAGACTGTATGTGCTGGTAAGGTAACCAGGCACTTGTTTCCTTATGCATAAGCCTCATCTAAAGTTGACGATGGTTTATCTATTTATGATTGATTTTAGTATATTCTCTAGAGTTGGCTTATTATGTGTATGGGTATGTACATGTGAGTGAAGGTGATTTCAGAGGCCAAAGGTTTCTCAAAACCTCCAGAAGCTGGAATTAAAGGCAGTTGTGAGCTATCCACCCTGGTTGCTGGGGATTGAACTGGGGTCCTCTAGAAGAACAAGAAGTCCTCTTACCACTGAGACATCTCTGTTGTCCCTTCTTTTTTGAAACAAAAATCTCATGTGTCCATCCCAGACTTGGTCTTGAACTCTTGATCTTTCTACCTCCACTTCCCAAGTGCTAGAATTACAGGTATGTCACCATGGACTGACTCATCACCTGTTAATGAAATGAATATTCTCAAGAATTTGAGGCCAGTTAACTACAAGATACCATCCTATACCCTCCCTCTTACCTACCCCTCAAAAATAGGAATGCTCTCAAACCAGTGAATTTCAGATAGTTTTCTTTTTACTTTATTTCTCAATTTTTAAAAATATTTTTATGTGTATGAATGTATTTCCTGCATGTGTGTAAGTATACCTGTGTTGTGCAGTGCCCCTGGAGGTCAGAAGGGTGTGGGATCCCCTGGACCTGGAGTTACAGACTGGTGTGAGTTGCCATGTGGGTGCTGGGAATGGAAACCTGCTCTTCTGCAAGAGCAGCCTGTGTTCCTAACAACAGCCATTTTTACAATGAAGCTAAATTGAGGTTTAATTAGGATACTTTACCTAAACCATTAAAGATTGGGGCTTTGAAAGGAGGCCTTTATTCATCCTGTTATCTTGTGTACTGCACACACTATCCCCATCTCAGGTTTTTTTGTTTGTTTGTTTTTTGTTTGTTTGTTTTTTGTTTTTTGTTTTTGGTCTTTTCGAGACAGGGTCTCCCCATGGCCCCAGCCGTCCTGGAACTCACTCTGTAGACCAGGCTGGCCTTAAATTCACAAAGATCCTCCTGCCTCTGCCTCCCGAGTGCTAGGATCCATCTCAGGTTTTTAAAACACATGAGAGACGGGTCAGAGGCAGTATATTTGTTTCATGAAAAAAAGGTGACCATAGGGGCTGGAGAGATAGCCTAGCAGTTAAGAGCACCGACTGCTCTTGCAGAGGACCTGGGTTCGATCCCCGGTACCCACGTGGCGGCTGAGAACCGTCTTTAACTCCAATTCCAGAAATCCAGTTCCAAAGGAATCCGAGACCCTCTTCTGACCTCCGCAGCATTGCACTACACGGGTGCACAAACCTACATGCAGACAGTACATTCATACACATGAGGGAGGGAGGGACCATAAAAGAAACTACGGAAGCCTGTTGGGCCTGTGACAAGTTGTTCTCTAAGTATTGGGGGTTTTTTGTTTGTTTTTTGTTTTTTTAGTATTGGTTTCTGTACAGTAGCTATGCATAGTAATCTTGGATTGTAGAGTGATGACATTTGGTACAGTTGGGGGTTAAAATGTATAGCACTGCATTTGCCCCATAGGTGCTGTTCTGCAAATTGTTAGAGGATTTATTTGGTTTTATTCACAGGGTCTCACACTTCTTTATCACTATCTTGCTATCTTCTTGTGTTTGGAGTGCTGGGATTACAGGCATGTGCCACTTTGCCTAGCTGCAAATGGTAGTGCTTTCCTATTATATGCACAAACTTTGATCCGTTAAGAAAAACATCTTAGCCGGGCGTGGTGGCACACGCGTTTAATCCTAGCACTCAGGAGGCACAGGCAGGCAGATTCTTTGTGAGTTCAAGGCCAGCCTGGTCTACAGAGTGAGTTCCAGTACAGCTGGGGCCACAGGGAGACCCTGTCTCGAAAAGATCAAAAAAAAGAAAAACATCTTAAAGGACTCAGTCCTAGTAGCACAGGACTATATAATTCTAACTACCCGGGAAGCTGAAGTAGGAAGTTGCAACAAGTTCAAAGTCTGCCTAGGCAACTGAGTGACATCTAGTCTCAAAAGTCAAAAGCAAGATGGGTATGTCATTCAGTGCCTGCCTGTCATGTTTGGGGTTCTGGGTTCAATCCCAGTACTACCCCAAAATAAAAAGAACCTAATGGGACATTACTAATGCAGGTTTACTAACAGATATGAATGATGAGAAAAGGGAGATGAGGGCTAGAATATAGCTCAATGGTAGAGCACTTGCCTAGTGTACACAGGGCCCAGACTTCTAATTTCCCAGTACTAGAAGAAAGAGAGACCTTTGTGGGTGGGGAGATTGCTTGGTAAAGTTCAGATCCTCAGCACCTACATAAAATGGTGAGTGTTAAACACTGGGAACGAGTATAAGGAAGATTCCTGGGAGTTGCTCAGATCAGCAGGTCTTGGTCAGCAAGGGACCCTGACTCGAAAAATAAGGTGGAGGCAGAGGATGTAGCTCAGTTGGTAGAGTGCTTGCCTGGCATGCGTGACTTCCTGGGCTCAATCCTAGTATGGTAGAGGCAGGAGAATGAGAATTTCATATTCATTCATAGTGATGTCAAAGCCAGCCTGAGCTACATGAGACCATGCCCTAAAAGAAAGAATAATAAAGTGGAAAGCAATTAAGAAAGTCACTATTATTAGCCTCTGGCCCCTACATGCATGTGTCCACAGACCTGCACATGCAAAAATGTGTATATGCACATACACACAGAGGAGGAAAGGTTATAAGAGCATCTGAAATAGGATGTGGTGGTATTCTTCAGTTCTCTCCAAAAGGGTTTTTTGTTTTTTTGTTTGTTTTTTAATGTGTATGAGTGTACTGTCTGCATGTAGGTTGGTGCACCCATGTTGTGCAGTGCCGCAGAGGTCAGAAGAGGGCATCAGGATTCCCCTGGAACTGGAGTTAAAGATGGTTCTTAGCTGCCATGTGGGTGCTGGGAATTGAACCTGGGCCCTCTGCAAGAGCAGTCGGTGCTCTTAACCGCTGAGCCATCTCTCCAGCCCCGCAAAGACAAATTTACAGATCCATAGTACATAGTACACTTGGCCAGAATACTATAGGTATAGGTATAGGGACTAGTTCTGAATTAAAACTCTTGGAGAGGGGCTGGAGAGATGGCTCAGCAGTTAAGAGCACCGACTGCTCTTGCAGAGGACCCCGGTTCCATTCCCAGCACCCACGTGGCAGCTAAGAACCGTCTTTAAGCCATGGTTGTGCACGCCTTTAATCAGGCAGAGGCAGGTGGATATTTGAGTTCCAGGCCAGCTAGGGCAATAGGGAGACCCTGCCTAATTAATTAAATAAATAATCAGTCATTGAATTTCAAATCTTGACAGACTTCTCATTGTAATAGGGGATATACTTATCCTTCCAGGGAAGGAAGGCTGTCTGAACACACTCCTAGGTAAGCAAGAGTACGTAATTAGAATACCACAAGAGTATACCATAAGTTACAGGTTTGTCCTGTCCTCTCCCTAAGCCCACCTCACACCAATTAGACTTTTTATAAAAGTGCTTTTTTTCTTGGAACTTGGGGGTTGAAGGTGTGCTTGGCACTGCAGTCTCCTGTTCTGGGAAGGTACTTGGTTGTGGAGAGGGGGGAAAAATCTCAAATTATTAGCTTTGTAACAGGGCTTAATGGTTAAGAGTGGGAAGGAAGATTTTGCCTGCCCATTACTGGATTTGTCCAATTGATAATGTAGACAACCTATTCTCCAGGGATCTCAGAATAGAGCCTTCTCCTAGGATACATCCTGTAGGTGTGTTTTCATTCTTCAGTAGCCTGCTGTCTTAGGTGGGGGTGAGGGGAGTTGGGGGCTCTTTTCTAGCAAGTTAGAAATTATGTTGTGTGTGACTTCTCACACAAGCAATGAGAGCTTGTCACCTGCCACCTGACAGACTGAACCTTTGGCTATGGTCTGTATCAAAAGATTTTACTTCTTCAGGTGCCGGAGGACCCATTCTTGTAATGCAAATACCCGGGGCTATTAGGCCTGTACTTGCTGGTGTTTTCACACAGGGTTTTTCTTTGTTAGTCCAGCTCAGGCTTGAACTCTGCAGTCTCGGCTCATCAGCCCAGGATTATGGGCATCTACCACTGATCCTTTAGTACTTGCTTATGTTTTAGCTTCTGCTCTGGATTCATTTTGCTTTTTTTTTTTTTTTTTTTTTTTTTTTTTTTTTTTTTTTTTTTTTTTTTTTTTTTATTATTTCTTTATGTTTCCGAATGTCCTTTTTTCATTTAGGTCTGTGCCCCCGTGTCGTGCCATGCCGCGGAGTTCAGAAGAGGGGCTCGGATTCCCCTGGAACTGGAGTTCTCCTGGAATTGGAGCTTCAGACGGTTCTCAGCCGCCATGTGGGTGCTGGGGATCGAACCCGGGTCCTCTGTAAGAGCAGTCAGCGCTCTTAACCGCTAGGCCATCCCTCCAGCTTCATTTTGCTTTTATATGATTGGCTTTTGTTGAAAGAAGGGGTTCCCTCTCCCTTAATGTTCACTAAGCTAGTTTTTTGTTTTTGTTTTTAGATTTTATATTTAAGTGTATGAGTGTTTTGTCTGCACGTATAAGTGCACCCAAGTTGTTCAGTGCCCATGAAGGCCAGAAGAGGATGTCAGATCCCCTGGAATTGGAGTTAAGGACTGTTATTAAGCCACATGTGGGTGCTGGAAAACAGCTTCCAGTGCTCTTAACTGCTGAGACATCTCTCCAGTCCTAGGGTAGTTTTGAACTTGTGAACTCAAGTACTCTTCCCATTTCAGCCTCCTGGCTAGGACTCTAGTCTTCTGTCTTCCATTCTCATTTGATCCTTCCAAAAATGTTCTTTAGGCACACCATCCTAGTCAAAGTAAAGGCGGTGCACACCTTTAATCCTAGCACTTGGGAGACAGAGGCAGGCGGATCTTTGTGAGTTCAAGGCCAGCCTGGTCTACAGAGTGAGTTCCAGGACAGCTGGGACTACAGGGAGGCTTTATCTTTTTCCTATTGTGTCTTTTTGTTTGTTCTAGTGGTATTGGGGATCATTGCCAGGACTTGCCCCATGCTAGATAAACATTCAACCATTAAAATACCCCTAGCTTCTATCCTGCCCTGTCTGTGACCTTCAAGTTAAAATTTTCTACATTTCAAAAATTAAATCCATTAAATGCATTTTTACTATTAATCAAGTAAGAAGCTTCATCAAATGTCTGTTGTGATGTAATAAAATGAGGTTATGGGGGCCTCAACAAGATGGATGAGTAGGTGAGGGTACTTGCCACCAAGCCTGATTGGAGTTCTGTCTCTAGAACCCACATATTGGAAGGAGACTAGACTCCTGGGGGTTCTCTGACCTCTATACAAGTGCCACATGCCTATGCCTGTGTTCACACATGCAAATACATGTAATTTTTTTTTATGAGAGCATAGTCCATCAGCCATCCCTAGAGTGAAAATGTAAACCATTTTCAGCCACATGTTGAATACAGATTTACATAATATATGTTGGGGGGGGTTAACATAGGGAGATGCTTAGGATTTGTTTTGTTTGGGGGGGGTGGCCCTTCCCACACCTGTTATCCCAACAGTGGGGAGGCCAAAGCAGGAGGATAGAAGTTCAAGGCTAGTTTGAGCTGTCAGACCCTGTCTCAAAAAAGAAAGAAAAGAGGGCTGGAAGATGGCTCCTTGTTAAGAGCACTAGCTGCTCTTGCAGAGGACCCAGGTTTGATTCCCAGCTCCCACATGATGGTTAACAACTGTCTTTAACTCCAGTTCCATGGGCATTAAACAACATGGGTGCACTTGCATACATGCAGTGCACACATACACATAAAATAATAAAAGGGGCTGGGCGTGGTGGTGCACACCTTTAATCCCAGCAGAAGCAGGCTGATCTCTGTGAGTTCAAGGCCAGCCTGGCCTACAGAGCAAGCTCCAGGCCAGCTGGGACTAAAAGGGAGACCCTGTCTCAGAAATACAATAATAATAATAATAATAGGGAAAAGTTACTTTGTGTTGGCCTAATATATGCAAAACTACAGGAAAGGTTGGTTTGGACATTAGAATTTTATGGCTGATACAGTGTCTTTGGTATGGTAAAGTAAAGCTGTAACTGCAATTTTGAAATCTGGGAGTGGGTTTGGGGGGTGTTGTTTGTTTGTTTTTGAGATAAGATCTTCAATCTGGTCCCCTGTGCTAGGATTATAAGTGTCCACCACCATGCTTGGTGTGTGCACCACCACCCCTGATATGATTCGTTCTTGTTTTGTCCTGCTGATTAAACTATGCGTCACTAAGCTATACCCTTGACCCCCAATTTCTCTTCTTTTTGTAGTGTTGGAAATTGAACTCAGGGCCTCTTGAATGCTAGCCAAATGCTCTGCTGCTTAGCTACATACTTGGCTTCCCCTTCCCCCCAGTTCATTACTGATGAAAAGTGGTCCAAAATTACTACAAATGCTTAGTGTTCATTAATGGTTGATGCTGACCTTTCAGAATATTGAAAATGGCAGAGCATGTGCCCCTAGTTGGTAAAGTTGGCATGACAAAATTTAGAGTGTCTTCTGTTAATTCTGAAGGTAGAGTATATATGGTATATGTGACATCCCATCTATTTGTTATCATTCTGGGGATTGAACTGAGTCTTGCTCATGCCAAGCAACAAACAGTGAACTATATCTCCAGCCCTGATTTTTTTTTGGGGGGGGCGGGGGTCTTTTTCAAGACAAGGTATCCCTGTAACCCCAGCTGTCCTGGAACTCTGTGGACCAGGCTGGCCTTGAACTCACAAAGATCCGCCTGCCTCTGCCTTGGGAGTGCTAGGATTAAAGGCGTGTGCCACCACGCCCAGCTAGCCCTGGTAATTTTTAAATCAATTAATAAAACTAGTTTTCCAAAGATAAGTAAATTGCGTACATTTGCAACTATTCATAACATACCCATGAAAGCTATTAGTGCCATTTCATAGATGACTTCTAATTTCAAAACTGATCCTATTCTACAATACTTTTTCATGAGTGGGTTTTTTTGTTTGTTTGTTTTCTGCTAAATAGAAAAATCTCCCATTTGCCTCTGAAAGACTTGCCTAGGGAGATGTGTAATTTTCTAGAGGAAGCAGGTGCACTAAGACCCAGAAGCAAAGATAAAAGGAAAACAGGCATGTCTCTACCCTAGAAAGAGCTTGGGCATAGTACATGGTTATTTATGGGGTTTTTTTGTTTGTTTGTTTTTTGGGTGTTTTTTTTTTTTTTTTTTTTTTTTTTTTTTTTTTTTTT
>VZQC01011344.1:3405755-3455983 GCA_009823505.1 Rhizomys pruinosus | reverse complement strand
TTTTTTTTGGTCTTTTCGAGACAGGGTCTCCCTGTAGCCCCAGCTGTCCTGGAACTCGCTCAGTAGACCAGGCTGGCCTTGAACTCACAAAGATTCACCTGCCTCTGCCTCCCAAGTGCTAGGATTAAAGGCGTTCGCCACCACGCCCAGCTGACACACAGCTTTTTATATAGACTAGGTCTCAGGTGTCCCAGGCCGGCCTCAAACTACTGATCTTCCTGACACCACACCTGGTTTATGGAGTGCTGTGGATCAAACCTAGGGCCTCGTGTATGCTAGTTAAGCACTTGACCAGCTGAATTACATTCCCAGCCTTTTATTAACTTTTCAGATTGCTTTGAATATTAACTAAATTCCCTCTTCCAGTTCTTTATTCTAACCAAGCTCTACCAACCTCCTGACTTCCCTCATAAATGGTGGCAGCATTGGGGGTAGGTGGTGGCATTAAGGTAAGGACAGATCATCAAAGTAAAACAAAAAAGAGCATGGGATTTGTTAGGTAAATGACAATATGGTTGAACTTTTTAGTGGAGTAAGAGCTGAAAGTCATTTTAAGGTAATGTCTATTATTCCTCTATAAGGAATGATTTTGTTAATAAGACAGGATCTCACTGTGTTGTCCAAGCTGGCCTCACATTCATTATCCTCCTGTCCTAGCCTCCCAAAGAATTAAGAGTTATAGGTATGGATCATGATGTTCATCTTGGTGTGGAAAATATTTGACATTTTATGTAGCAGCTTAAAGTATCTATCTGCTGGGCATGTTAGCACATGCCTTTAATCCCAGCACCTGAGAGGCAAGGGACAGGTGGCTCTCTTGAGTTTGAGGCCAGCTTGGTCTGCATAGAGAATTCTGGGACTATCAGTGCTATATATTGAGAGTGTCCACACATCAAAAAAATAATAAAATAAAAACCTCAGCTTTCTGCTCCAGCTCCAGCCACCATGCCTCCTGCCACAATGGGCTCTAATTCCCTGGAACCGTCAATCGTAAGCTCAAATAAACTCTTCCTTTTATAAGTTCCCTTGGTCATAGTGTTTTATCACAGCAACAGAAAAGTGACTAATACAGGGAGTCTTCGTGACCTTGTGAAGTAAATAGAAACCAAGATCACAAGGATTTTATGTAAAATTTGCTTCAGGTCAGCCTTTTGGCAGGCTAGCACCAGAGTCTGCCTCTATGAATATGATTCTGAAACCTGTGCTTCGTTTTATTTTAACCATGTCATAAAGGTTACTTTGGTTTATTACTTTGTTTGGGGGAGGGGCATGGGCATGCCCAGCATGTGTATGGAGGTCAGAGGACTTTGGGTTGTTGGTCCTTGGCTTCTGCCTTGTTGACACAGCATGTACCAAGCTGCCTGACCCACAAACTTCCTGTCTCTCTACTTCCCATCTTACTGTAGGAGCACTAGATTTACATATGGCTGCTACATCCAGCTTTATACTGGTTATAGGGATTTGAACTCAGGGCCCTGCTTTCATTGCAAGTACTTTAACATGCCCAGTTTTGAGTGGTTTGTTTTGGGGTATGTTGTTGTTAGTGGTGGGGGGTATTTTTTCTTCTTGATACAGGGTCTCCCTGTAGCCCCGGCTGGCCTGGAACTCAAGGAGATCAGCCTGTCTCTGCCTCCCAAATGCTGGGACAAAAGGCATGCACCACCATGCCAGGCAAACCTGCTCAGTTTATAAGTTGGAACAGTTTTGTATGTGTATGAAAAGAAGAATAGAAAACCTATAGTGAGTCAAAGACAGTTTTGGAATTAGAGTAGAAATTGGGGGGGGGGGTCTGACTAATTGGTGGAGGGGGCTAATCCATATAACGGTGTTAGTTTAGCATCTTTTCCAGAAATGATATAACTGAGATTTAAGTTGGTTTCTAAGATAGGAATAGATGTCAGCTTGAAAGAGATGATGAGGGGCTGGAGAGATGGGCTCAGCAGTTAGGAGCTCAGACTGCTCTTACAGAGGGCCCAGGCTCGATTCCCAGCATCCACAGGGCAGCTAAAGGTGTGCGCCTTTAATCCTAGCACTCTGGAGGCAGAGAGGTAGACCCTGCCTCAAAAAAAAAGGAAAGAGGGAGGGAGGAGAGAACTTGTGTGGTCCTCATCCTGGAAGCACCCAACTATTGAACATTGTATCAAAAGATTCTTGGAGTGCCTGTATTCCAAATCTCAATTTGGGAATTTAGAAAGCAGTCTCTAAACTTGTTGCTGGTCCAATCCTGAATATAGTTCTGTTTCTTAGCATTGGTGGCCTGTATGGCAGAACAGTTGGTGAGGTATAGGTGTTCTAGCTAGTTGGTGTGATTGTGTGTTAAGTAGGAGATAGCATAATCTATTGCCACTAAAGTAGAATACTACAGGTGCTAGGGAAGACTGACTTGTTAGGGTTTTAGTGTCTGGGAACGGCACCCCAAGATAATGGAATGCTACATCCTCACATGGTGGAATTCTTCTGAAGTTTTTATTTATTATGGGGGGGTGTCTTTGAGTGTTTGTGATGTAATGCATGCAGCATTGGTTCTCTTCCACCTTTTTGTGGGTGCCAGAAGTTTAACTCAGTTTATCGGACTTAGGTAACAAGTGCTTCACTTACTGAGCCAGCCCCAAACAAGTACTGCTGCCCCCCTGGGTGGGTTCCACTTGTTTTGTATTTGAGAGACTCTCATGTGATCTAGGCTGTCCTCAGACTCACTATGTAGGCAGGACAGCTTGAATACTGTTAAAGGATTAAATTTCCAGCACATTTTGGGGCCTAGAATAAAGTAAATGCAGCAGGTGCTTTAATTTGGCTTGGTGCTATAGAGGCACTTTGCCTTTAGCTGACTGAGAGTGCCCTGCTTGGATGTACGTAAAATGAGCTAAACAGTGATTGTTTTGTCTTTGTCTGGAACTTGCTTTTAAACCAAGCCACCCTCCTAGTTAACAGTCTTCCTCCTCTGCCTTCTGAGTGCTAGATTGTAGGTATATGCCACCAGGCCTGGTTTGTCCCTTATTTATTTGTTTGTTTGTTTGTTTTGGGGGGGTATTTTTGAGACAGGGTCTCCCTTTAGTCCCAGGAGGCCTGGCGCTCATTCTGTAGACCAGGCTGGCCTTGAACTCACAGAGATCTGCCTGCCTCTGCTGCACCACCATGCCTGGCAGCCACAATAATGTATTAATTCTAATTCTGCATTAGAATCTCCTGTATTTGAAAATTGAAATTGTCCTACAGTCACCACCATCCTCATATTTTGCTTTCTTGTTTGTTTTTTGTATTTTTGAGACAGGGTCTCCCTTTAGTCCCAGCTGGCCTGGAGCTCCCTATGTAGACCAGGCTGACCTTGAACTCAGAGATCCACCTGCCTCTGCCGCTGCCTCCTGGGATTAAAGGCGTGTGCCAACACGCCCAGGCCTAAGATGGTTCTTAGATGCCATGTGGGTGCTGGGAATCGAACCCTGGTCTTCTGCAAGAGCAATCAGTGCTCTTAAGGCTGAGCCATCTCCAGCCCCATATTTTGCTTTTTTAGAAAGGTCTTCAGGCTGGGTGTGGTGGAGCACGTCTTTAATCCTAGCAGAAGCAAAGGCAGGTGGAGCTTTGTGAGTTCAAGGACAGCCTGGTCTACAGAGTGAGATCCAGGACAGCTGGAGCTACAGGGAGACCCTGTCTCGAAAAGACCAAAAAAAAAAAAAGTTTACCTAAAATTGATCATATACTTCCATCCAGTGTAACCCAGAAATTGCTGATTGCCTTTAGTTTTTTCTTTGTAGAGATCTCAGATAATGTAGTCATAGGAACATTTTCCTGTTCACTGCTCAGGGAGGGAATCCTTGGGTGAATGACTGGTGACCTAGGTAGAGAAACTTTCCTCTTGAGGGTGAAGAAAGGGACAGCTGCTAGCTGATTAAATTCTTTCCTTCTTGGGTTTTGTTTTGTTTTTTTAATTTTGTCTAGTTTGTTTATTCTGTATTTAGTTTGTCAATACCTTATCTGTATCTTCCAGAAGCTAATTCTCTGGGTAAAACATAGATGAAAATATCTTTAATAAGTCAGAGTATCCCATTGAGAATGAGAGGGAAGGGCCTGGCAGCAGAGGGCCTTGTGGGTTTGTGTTAGTCATTGTTGTATGTTGTGTCTTGTCCTTTAAGTAAGTCTGAGTTTTTAAGACCTGAATGAGTTATTGCTCATCATTCACTGGCTCTTTTAAAAAATCTTTCGGATTACATTTTATTTTTATTTTATGAATCTGATGTAAGTAAGTATACTTGTGTCATGCTCTACTTATGAAGGCCAGAAGAGGGTATTGGATCTCTTGGAACTGAAGTTACAGATAGTTGTTAACTGCCTTGTGGGTGCTAGGAACTGAACCCAGGTTGTCTACAAAAGCAGCAGAGCATCTCTCCAGCCCATTATTTTATTATTTATTTATTATTGTGGTTGGGTACTCAAATGGAGGTTCTTTCCTTCTACCATGTGGGTTCCAGGGGTTGAACTCAGGTTGTCAGACTTGACAGCAAATGTCTTTTACCTACCTAAATCATCTCACTGACTCATTTTGTTGTTTTGAGAACAGGGTCTTTGTAGTCAAAGACCTTATGTAGCCAACCAATTTTGGCTTCAAAATTGCTGCACTCCTCTCTTCTCCTGTCTCCTAAATGCTAGGATTGTTGGTGTGTGGTATCAGCCCCAGCTTACTGACTTCTTTGCCTTCCTTGTCCTCTTCCTCCTTGGGGGGGAGGGGGGCAGACTCACTATGTATCTCAGAATGGCCTGAACTCTTCCTATATCAGCCTCTCCTAAGTGCTAGGATTACAGGTATGTATTCTCTGTTTATTTTATTTTTTTATATATATGAGTGTTTTGCATGTGTGTATGTAATTACACCAGTGTTGTATAATGCCTAAAGAGGCCAGAAAAGGGCATCAGATCCTCTGGAAGAATAGCCAGTGCCCTTAACTGCTGAGTCATCTCTCCAGCCCCTCACTGGTTGCTCTTGGTAGAGGGGTCTGTTTTTTTTAAGACATGCACCACCATACCCACTTAAGCCATGTTTTTAATAATCTGCATTCCCTTCTCCAGTCAGATGTCCTGGAGTTCAGAAATTTAAGATTGCTCATCTACAAGTTAGAGAGAAATGCTTGCAGACTAGTAAAAGGTAATTTTGTGCCTTAAGTTCAGAGTTTGTATGCCAGAGGTTGGGGGAGTGGAGAGAGGAGAGAGAACGTGTATGTTGTATGTGCATGCGTATGTAGTTTGGATTAAAATGCCTGCGGAGGCCAGCGAAGACCTGTGATGGACTTTTGGTATACTCCTCTTGTCACTCTCGCCTTATTCTCAGAGTCTCTCCCGGAACCTGGGGCTAGTCTGGCAGCCAGCAAGTCTCAGTGATCCTCCTCTCCTGGCTCTGGGTTTTTTTACATAAGTTTCAGGATCCAAGTCCTATCTTCATGCTTACCAATAGGAGTCTTACACATTCAGATAGTAGGTTTCAGATTTACCAACTTGGTAGAAATCTCCCAAACAAAAAAATTCTAGCAAGCTGTATACCTCAGAACCCTTGACATTGTGGAATCTAGGAGCAAGATCATATCCTTAGATGTGTTTGCTACTTTGTACTCTGGAATATTACATTGATGTGAGTATAAGATTGCCCAGCTTTTCTAGCAGAGTTGCTTAATGAATGTTTATCTGCTTAACCTATGCACTGTGGAAAGTAAATAGTTACTTAAGTTCATAGCTTTACCCTCCATTATCTGACTTTATCAGGCATTTTGGGTTCGCCTAATTTGTCTCAACACTCTCTTTGGCTTTTGTACAGTCCTTGGGGGGATTGGGGGGGGTCTCTTTTCCTTAGCTCTGAGCCTTTGCCCCAGCTATTCTCAGAGCCCCTTCTCATTCCATTACCTGTCCACCCATCTATTGCTGCTTTGTCAGTTCCATCTCCTGGGAAACTACTCTTGTGAATCAGAGCATGGTAACAGCTTTTAGAGCTGTGCCCCTTTAAAAAAGAATTCCTTTTGTCCCTAAAATGAAGGTATATACCCCCTTGAGAATTAGTCATTAGACAAAAAATCAGAAAAGAGTTAGTATTTAAACTTTTACATGGTGGGGGTGGGGTGGGGGGGAACGACGAGATGGCTTAGCACTTGATGCTCAAAAGCCTGGCAAGCTGTTTGATTCCCAAGCCCATGTAAAGGTGAAAGGGGAAAACTTGACTCAACAAAGCTGTTTTCTGACCTGTGGCATATGTGCCCACATGCAAACATCAGTCACATGCACAGTAATAATGAGAAATTAATTTAAATAAGCTTGCCAGATGTGGTGGCACACGCCTTTAACCCCAGCATTCATGGGTGGCAGAGGCATGTGAGATAGAGACCAGCTTGATTTCCATAATGAGTTCTAGGCCAGCTGAGGCTACAGGAAACCCTGTCTCAAAAAGACACCCCCCCCCCAAGAAAAAAGCTTACCTGTCCCCTGTTTTCCCCCTCTTGTGGGGTTTTCATATTCATGTACATAAGTCGACCCCTATAGTAGAGCACAGGTAGGAGGCACCTGCAATCTAATTCTAAACAGACTTTGTTGTCTGGGGAGTGAACCCAGGCTTCTCCCCTGAGCCGTACCCCTCCCTTTTACCTTGTCTTATGTCCTGTTAACCACCACCACCCCTTGTTTATTGAGAGCTTTTTTATCCCAGGACTTGGGAGGCAGGGGCAGGGGCATATCTGTAAGGCCAGCCAGCCTAGTTTACATAGCAAATTGCAGTCCAGGGCTCCATAGTGAGCCCTATCTCAGAAAATGAAACTGTGTTGAGGACCTATGAGATTTACCACTAGGAGAAAGCAGTCCAGGATACAGGTCTCATTTTTGTGAAGAATCTCTTTCAAATGCAGCTACTCAGGAGAACCACCATGCCACACATTTAAAAAGTTAATTTTGATATGCAGAAATCTTGTTTCCTAGGACTTAATTTCAGACATTGTCAGATTACAAACAACTGTATCTTATAAGCCTGTATAAACCTAAATGATGAATTTGCTTTTGTTGACTTCCTCTTCACAGTGTTTATGTCCTTGGTTAAGCCACTTCCTTTTCGAATGTCTGTTTTGTTTGAGACAGGGTCTCACTATGGAGCCCTGGCTGGCCTGGAATTTGTTTAGACCAGGCTGACCTTGATCTCATAGATGCTCTTGCCTCTGCCTCCCAGTGCTGGGATTAAAGGCATCTGCCACCCTGCCCTGCTTGCAAGGGTATTCTCTTCCCCATCCCTGCCTTTCTCCTTCCAGCCTTTGTTTTCCTTGCCATCTTGCTGGAGATGCTAAAGTCTGCTGCTGTTAAAGCTAGCATATTGACTGAGGCAGGAGGATCACAAGTTCAAGGCTAGCCTAGATACATAGTGAATTCAGAGTCAGCCTAGGCAATTTAGTGAGTCCCTATCTCAAAATAAAAACATAAAAGGCCTGAAATATACCTCAGTTCCAGACTGCTTACCTGGCACGTGACCCATCCTGGGTTCAATTCCCAGCAGTGGGGCAGGGGGAGTTCAGGGCTGAGGGGTATTGGCGTATTAGTTGGGCATCTCAGCACTATTAAAGCACAGGCAAAAGGATTCAAACTTCAAGAGCAACCCAGCCTACATGGGGAGTACTTGCCTAAAAAAAAAAAAAAAAAAGAATGAGAGAACTGAGCCAGGCTTGGTGGTACACGCCTTTAATCCCAGCACTGGGGAGCAGAGGCAGGTGGATCTCTGTGAGTTCAAGGCCAGCTGCGGTTACAGGGAGACCTTGTCTCAAAAAGACAAAGTGTGTGTGTGTGTGTGTGTGTGTGTGTGTGTGTGTACATGAGTGTGTGTAGCATGTTGCTCATGTGTACTCACGAGAATGTGTGGGATTCAGGTGACAACTTACGAGTGCTCTCTTTCACCAAGTGGCAGCAAATACCTTTATCCACTGAACCTTCTTTTGAGACAGGATTTCATATGGTACAGCTTAAGTGTCCTCAACCTAGGGATCCTTGCCCTTAGTGTTTCAAGTGCAAGAGATTTTATTTATATATAGATAGTACATAGATGATTGATTAAGAGAGAAAAAATACATTCATTCTACCTTTCTCATAGTTGGGTTGATATAGGTGGGTGTTGTTATTTCATTTTGATTGTTTTGAGATAGGGTCTCACGTATCCCAGCCTGGCCTGTATAGCCAAGAAGGAGTAGAAGGATTTGAACTTTGTCTGATCCTCTTGCCATCATCCCCAGTGCTTGGATTGCAGGAATGCTGTGTATTAAGCCCACTTGCACTCTACCAACCCTCATTGGATTTTTTTTTAATTGAAATATAATTTACATCCCTTTAAAAAGTATAACTGAGGGCTGGAGAGATAGCCTAGCGGTTAAGAGCGCTGACCGCTCTTGCAGAGGACCCAGGTTCGATCCCCAGCACCCACATGGTGGCTGAGAACCATCTGTAATTCCAATTCCAAGAGAACTCCAGTTCCAGGGGAATCTGACACCCTCTTCTGACCTCTGCAGCATTGCACTACACGAGTGCACAAACCTACATGCAGACAGTACATTCATACACATACAAAAATAAAAAATTTAAAAATTGTTTTAAAAAGTATAACTGAGCCAGGTGGGGTGGCACACACCTTTAATCCCAACATTGGGGAGGCAAAGGCAGGCCAATCTGTCTGAGTTCAAGGACAGCTGAGGCTACAGGGAGACCCTGTCTCAAAAAGGCCCCCCCAAAAAAAAATTTTTTTTTTTAAGTCTAACTCACTGGTTTTTCAGAGTTTTGTCCTAGTTTTATTTCTGTTGCTGTGATAAAATACCCAAAAAGCAACTTAGGAGTATAAGTTTATTTTAGCTCACAGTTCCAGGTTATAGTCCATTGTTGTATGGAAGTCTTAAGAACTCGGGGTTGCTAGTCACATCCTCAGTCAAGAACCGAGAACAAAAGCCGGGCAAAAGCCGGGCGTGGTGGCGCACGCCTTTAATCCTAGCACTGGGAGGCAGAGGCAGGTGGATCTTTGTGAGTTCAAGGCCAGCCTGGTCTACAGAGTGAGTTCCAAGACAGCCTGAGGCTCCAGGGAGACCTTGTCTCAAAAAAGACAAAAAAAAATAAACAAAAAAACAAGAAACCGAGAGAACAAATACATGCTTCCAAGTCCCTCTCTATGCTTACAGTGGGCTGAGTCAGCTCACCTTCACCTGAGAACATACATACCCATTAGCAGTCACTCAGTGTTCCTCACTCTCCTGTCTGTTAGTATCCACTAATATGTGTAGATTGTCCTCTGGACATTTCACGTACATAGAACTATACAATATGTGGTCATTTGTGACTGAATGGATGGACGGACGGACGGACGGACGGACCAATTGATTGGTTTTTGGTCTCTCTTTTTTTTTTTGTCTTTTCAAGACAGGGTCTCCCTGTAGCCCCCCAGCTGTCCTGGAACTAGCTCTGTAGACCAGGCTGGCCCTGAACTCACAAAGATCCACCTGCCTCTGGCTCCCAAGTGCTAGGATTAAGGGCATGCGCCACCACGCCTGCGGTTTTTGGTCTTTTTGAGACAGGGTCTCCCTGTTGCCCTAGCTAGCCTGGAACACATAGACTTGACTGGCCTCAAACTCAGAGATTAGCCTGCCTTTGCCTCCTAAGTGCTGAGATTAAAGGGATGTGCCACCAGACCAGGCTTGGGTTTGTTTTGTTTTTTTTAAGGCTTGGTTTTATTTAGTATAACATAAACTGGTATACATATCACTCATTTTTTATTTTTAAGCTGTGTGAGTGGGTGTGTCTCTGGGTAATTACATGTGAGTGCAGGTACCCACATGAAGTCAGGTCTGTGATCCTCCTGGAGTTGGAGTTAAAGCAGCTGTAAGCCACCCAATAGGATTATTGGGAGCCGGACTCCTCCACAAGTCTGTGCTCTTAACCCCTGAACCATTTCTCCAGTCTTAATAGTTTTTTTGCCTATATGTTATATGGGGGTGTTTGTATTCTGCTGCACAGATGTGAAGGTAAAAGGACAGCGGCCTTTACACACCAACCCATGTCACAGCTGGGATCATTCCCATTTTACTCCCACAGTAGTACTGAGTTTCCATTTCTCTGCCTCCTATATTTTTTTTGGGGGGGCATACATTTGTGCTTGTGGAGGCCAAAGATCGATGCTGGGTGTTTTTATCATGCTCTACTTTGTTTTCAGACTCGACAGACCTGGAGCTCTCTGTGTCTACTAGACTTGATCTGATTGTCTCCCCAAACTTGCACTGCCCTTCCCTGCTTTCATTTTATGTAGATCCTGGGGATCTGAACTCAAGGTCCTCGTTTTTGCAGAGCAGGCACTTTCCCCCAATGAATCATCTCCCCCCAGCCCTCTGTATCACCTCTACAGAAATGCCTATTCAAGCCCTTTGCCCAGTTTTATTTTGTTTTGCTCAGCAAACACTACCACTGACCTATCGCTATAGCATTTGCTGAGTTTTAATTTGGATTGTCTTTTTGTTACTGAGTGTGGGAATTTACATAATGGTAGATAGTTTTCACCAAAATCTTACTGAGAAAATAATTCAGGGGTTTTCTTCTTGTGGATTATCTTTTCACCTTCAGGGTTGCTGGGATCAAATCTAGGCCTCAAGCATGTAGACATCCACTCTATCCCTAAGCTATAACCCTGGCCCTTTTTTGTGTAATATATATATATATATATATATGTTCATGAGTGTATGCATGCATGTGAAGGCCAAAGCTTGACATCAGATTTGCTTTCCACCTTATTTTTTATTTTTATTTCATGCGTATGTCTGTAAGTGCACCTGTGTCCTGCAATGCCCACAGAGGTCAGAAGAGGGTGTTGGATTCGCCTGGAACTAGAGTTATAGACAGTTGTTAGCTGCCGTGTGAGTACTGGGAACCAAACCTGGGTCCTCTGCAAGAGCAACCAGTGTTCTTAACTGCTGAGCTGTTTCTCCAGCCCCCTCTATTAAAGTCTTTAAGCAAAGCAATGGCAATTGATACATAAAAATACATTCTCCTTGAGAGACAGATAATTCATAACTGAGGTATTTGAATTCTAATGGCAGGCCTACTATTTAAAGACAGCAAAAAAATAACAGACATTGTTTTGACTAGACTTGGGAAGACTTTTAACATTGTCCTGACATAGCATCTGCCATTGAAGAACCACTAGAATCTCAGCCTCTACTATTGTAGGCTTCCTTCATTGTCAGAGTCTACCTTTTGTTGGTCCTCTCTTCATCCTTGATTGCCTTCTTTACATGGATAATCTCAATATCCAAGTAATTAAGCCCCTGCTGTACTCTGAACTTTATTGTTCTTGTTGGGCTTTAGTGGACAGCACCCTAATGTATACAGTACAGTTCCTAGTGTTTTGGTCCTCTTCCCATAATGTATCTCTGTTATTTTAGAGTATCTCACCATAGTTCACTTTACCAAAGGTAAATGTGAATTTAAACTTGTGCATGTTTCCTTTCCACAGCAATGGCACGAGCATGATATCATTGATCATTCCTCCCAAAGACCAGATTTCACGAGTGGCAAAAATGTTAGCAGATGAATTTGGAACTGCGTCTAACATTAAGTCACGAGTAAACCGCCTTTCAGTCTTGGGAGCCATTACATCTGTACAACAGAGACTCAAACTTTATAACAAAGGTAATAAATTTCCTTATTAAAGCTTTAGCCAGCTGCCATCATTGTCCCTAAGCATTAATGCTTTGCTTTATTTTATCTATAATTTGACCAACACTAAGTACTAGTTGCTGTTTGTGGTGAATAAAATCTTACTGAAACATTTCAGGAAGTTTTGCAGTTAGGATGAAAATTTTGCCTGAGTCTTTTGTGTTTAAATTGTGGCTTTGGGAATAATTACAGAAAGTGTTTATGTTCTTTGCAGTACCTCCAAATGGTCTGGTTGTTTACTGTGGAACAATTGTAACAGAAGAAGGAAAGGAAAAGAAAGTCAACATTGACTTTGAACCTTTCAAACCAATTAATACATCACTGTATTTGTGTGACAACAAATTTCATACAGAGGTAAGAGATGAGGATAGAACATCTTCAGCTGAAGAAACTTCATACCCATCATTACTTCCTAACTACTCATCCATTTCTAATAATAGGTTTGCTTCTGGTGGACATTTTATATAATGGAATCCTACAGTTTGTGATCTCTTGTAACTGGCTTCTTTCACTTAGCTTCATGTTTCTTGTGTGGTAGCCTATGTCTCTTTTTTTTAATTTTTATTTTATTTTATTTATTTATTTATTTATTTATTTATTTATTTATTTATTTATTTATTTATTTTGTCTTTTCGAGACAGGGTCTCCCTGTAGTCCCAGCTGTCCTGGAACTCACTCTATAGACCAGGCTGGCCTTGAGCTCACAAAGATCCACCTGCCTCTACCTCCCAAGTGCTAGGATTGAAGGTGTGTGCCACCACACCCAGCTTGCTTTTATTTTTGTAAATTGTATATGTAGGAGTAGAATTGGCTGGTAGGTCATAGCTGGGCATAGTGGTATGCACCTTTAATTTCAGCATTCTGTAGACAGAGGCAGCTGGAGCTCTGTGATTCCGAGGCAGACTGGTCTACATAATGAATTCCTGGCCGGGCATGGTGGCGCACGCCTTTAATCCTAGCACTTGGGAAGCAGAGGCAGGCGGATCTTTGTGAGTTCAAGGCCAACCTGGTCTACAGACCGAGTTCCAGGACAGCTGGGGCTACATGGAGACCCTGTCTCAAAAAGACCTAAAAAACAAAAACAAAACGAATTCCAGACCAGCCATTGCTATATAATGAGACCTTGTCTCAAAACAAAAATGTTTTGGTATGTCACATAGTAGCTATAATCTTTTGAAAGACTGACAACTGTCAGTCTTTTTCTAAGCCATGAGAAATTGTGCTCTTTTTACAAAGGTAATTATTTTCATGTTTTGTGTGGGTGTTGACAGGGTGTCGCTGTGGCTAGCTTTGAATTCCTGATCTTCCAGCCTCTACCTCCTGAGTGTTGGGATTATAGGCATGCCCCATCATGCCTAACATACTAGTCATCATTTGAGAAGAGTGCTAAGCTCAATTTGGAGAACTAGTTATAGGCAGGTACTTGGCTGCTGATCGCCTCTCCCTCTCCCTATCTGACAGTGAGACTTGCCTATTCTTTGCCACCTTAGACTCACAGATTGTTTTGTTTTTTGTTTTAATGTAACGGTAAATCTTTTTTTCTCTTTTCCTATCCCTATGAAACTTGTAAGAGACAGAGCTGTCATACGATGAACTTTAGTAGTGTAAAGGAAACCTCATTAGAGTGACCTGAATCAGTCAACAGTAAACAATTAGGAATTCACAGCTGGTTCCTAGTTTAATCTTTTGCCTTTCATCAGCTCAGAGGAAAACCTCTCTGGTGGAATTGGAACTAACATTGTCCACAGTTGGCAGTGGGTGATTTTTGCTAACTTGACAGAAAGTCCAATTCCAGTTGAATCTTGATTGACTTGACTACATGGTGATCCAGCTTGTTTTTCTCTTAGATTCCAGTGTCCTGGCAGGCTTCTTGAGACTCTTGGCCACTCTGTCCCTTTTGCCTATATCTACTTTGATGAAAGCAGATTTTGAATCTAATTTCAAAAGTCCCTGATACTCATGCTGTCTGGCTTTAGCTCAGTACTTAGGTTGGTGCAGTTTGCTTTTCTAAGTCCTACTTATCTTGCAATAATTGATCTAGGCTGTAGTAGAACTGAGTAGTAACTTTCCCCCTTTACGCACATGCCTGGCTTTTACATGGTCGCTGGGGCTCTGAATTAAGATTCTCATGCTTACAGAGCCGTCATTTACCCACTGAGGCATCTCAGCCCCCTATTTTGAGTTTATCTTAATGGAGAGACATGCTTTCCTCAAACTTGAGCTCTGTTCACCAGCCTCTGTTTACCAGCTGTTGATATTCTAGGTATATATCTAGACTGGTCTTATTGCTAAGTTTTATTTGTCTAAAGATAGTTGAGTAGCTACTTGATGCGCCTTTGGGTTATTTCCCACAGTACTCTGGAGGCAAAGGCATTGTGGATCTCTGTGAGTTTGAGGGCAGCCTGGTCTACATAGTGAGTTCTAGGCCAGCCATTGCTACATAATGAGACCTCATCTCTCAAAAAAAAAAAACTCTGATAGGTCAGGTCACATAGTAACTGTGTTTAAGAGATGGCCTAGCGGTTAAGAGTGCTGACTGCTCTTTCAGAGGACCCGGGTTCAATTCCCAACACCCACATTGCGGCCGAGAACCGTCTTTAACTCCAGTTCCAGGGGAATCTAACACCCTCTTCTGACCTATGCAGCATTGCACGACACGGTGCACAAACCTACATGCAGACAGTACATTCATACACCCGGGGGGTGTGGGGGTGTCTTATTCCTTAGCCATGGCTTGCTTGTGGAAGTCAGGGCAACTTTCTGGAGCCCGTGCTCTCCTTCCACATTTCATGTCGGCTCTAGGGATCAAACTTGGGCCACCAGGAATCATTATCTGCTCCCTGTAGCCCCAGCTTGCCTGGAACTCAGAGACCACCTGCCTCTGCCTCCTGAGTGCTGGGAGTATCAACAGTTTTCAGTGTGTAACCATCACACTTACCTCTAGAACTAGTCACATCTTGTAAAACTATACCTATAAGCTGTAAAAACCTACAGAAGAGTTAACATATAGAAATCTATAACTTTTTCCATGTCTTCCTCCATTGTGTTCATACTGTGATAAGTGGGATAAAGGGGTTACTATATGGTAAGATTTTGTGTCAACCCTAGCAAAGCATTGGGGTTCACTGTGTGGTGCTTGTGCTTGTTTTCTAGGCTCTTACAGCACTACTTTCAGATGACAGCAAGTTTGGCTTTATTGTAATAGATGGCAGTGGTGCTCTTTTTGGCACACTCCAAGGAAACACCAGAGAAGTTCTGCACAAATTCACTGTGGATCTCCCAAAGAAACATGGTAATACTGGAAGAGGACAGGAGTCTTTGTATTTTGTGTCTATCAATAGTCACTCTGTAAATAAGTATCTCTTAAGGGACTATGATTTTTGTCTTTGGGTAATAATGGTTTTATTGGTTATTTTGTGGTTTAGTGTGTTTCATACATAGGTTATTTTGTTTTAAACACAGCCATGTTCTACTTTTTAATAGTTACCCTTTTTTCTCTCTATTATATCAAAGGCAGAGGAGGTCAATCAGCCTTGCGTTTTGCCCGTTTACGAATGGAAAAGCGACATAACTATGTTCGAAAAGTAGCAGAGACTGCTGTGCAGCTGTTTATTTCTGGGGACAAAGTGAATGTGGCTGGTCTTGTTTTAGCTGGATCAGCTGATTTTAAAACTGAACTAAGTCAATCTGATATGTTCGATCAGGTAAGAGAAGTTGGCACTTTATTGTGTGAATCTCTTGTGTAGAAATGTGTAAGTCCTCTGGATATTCCAATCCTTTGCATAAATCCCTAGGTTAGAAACCTGTCTGGGCTGGAGAGATGGCTCAGCGGTTAAGAGCACTGACTGCTCTTGCAGAGGACCCAGGCTTGATTCCCAGCACCCACATGGTGGCTAAGACCCATCTTGGGCTGGGCATGGTGGCACACACCTTTAGTCCTAGCACTCGAGAGGCAGAGACAGGCAGATCTCTGTGAGTTCAAGGCCAGCCTGGTCTACATAGTGAGCTACTGCTCCAGGTCAGCTGGAACTAAAGGGAGACCCTGTCGAGGGGGGGGGGGGACCTGTCTCTGGGTGTAAAGCGCCAATCTTGGCACCCTGAGTTGGATCCCAGGACCCACATGGCAGAAGGAGAGCTGACTCAGAAGTTGTCCTCTGGCCTCTACATATAGGCACGACACATATACACAAAAACAAAATAAGTGCTTTTCTTAAAAAATATCTCTAGGGCTGGAGAGATGGCCTAGCGGTTAAGAGCACTGACTGCTCTTGCAGAAGACCCGGGTTCAATCCCCAGCACCCACATGGCGGCCGAGAACCGTCTGAAACTCCAATTCCAGGAGAACTCCAGTTCCAGGGGAATCCGACGCCCTCTTCTGACCTCCGTGGCATTGCACGACACGGGTGCACAAACCTGCATGCAGACAGTACATTCATACACATACGAAATAAATTAAAAAAAAAAAAATATCTCTAGTTGGGGGTTGGGGCTGGAGAGATGGCCTAGCAGTTGAAAGCGCTGACTGCTCTTGCAGAGGACCCGAGTTCAATCCCCCGCACCCACATGGCAACTGAGAACCATCTTTGACTCCAGTTCCAGGGGAATCCGACGCCTTCTTCTGACCTCCACAGCATTGCACGACACGGGTTCACAAACCTGCATGCAGATAGTACATTCATACACATAAAAAATAAATAAAATTAAATATATCTGGTTTGGAGCACAGCCTGGTTGTAGCATGCTTGCATAGAGTGCACAAGGTCATTAGTGCCTAAAAAAAATGCTGAATTAAGCCACAGATGTTTTATTTTTATCTTATATTCATATATTCTCTGCATGTAAGTGCATCTGTGTCGTGCAATGCCAGCAGAGGTCAAAAGAGGGCTTCAGATCCCCTGGAACTGGAGTTAAAGTTAGCTGCCAGGTGGGTGCTGGGATTGGAACCTAGGTCCTCTGCAAGAGCAGCCAGTGCTCTTAGCCTCTAAGCCATCCCTTCAGTCCCCTCTAAGCTCTTTTTCTTTAATTTAGCTATTTCTAAGGGATTCTTAGGGATCCTAACTGGCTTTATAGTGGTTTCATTCACAGAAACTAAATGCTTTTATGTATCTATTGTCTTTTGCTGATGTATTCCTGAAGGAAGATAAAGTAGTGAAATACAGTAAAATGAGATAGCTGATTAAGACTACAGCATTTAATGCAGAGGATCTTTTGGTTTACAGATAGGGAATCAGCCAAAAGGACATTCCCAAGGGTTTCCCAGCTTCATTGGTAGGAGCCAGTGACTCTCCTTTCCTTCACAAGAAAATGTATTTTCCTTTGCTGAGTTAAGACTCATGGAATATGTGATATAATTTGCCAAGAAAGTGTGCCTATAAGAGCAAATCTCAACTACATTAGAGTCCCCACCCATATTTAGATTTCAGAGATCATAATGCTGAGCTTTGTGAACTGCCCAGGACCTTTTCTGATATTATTGTTTATTTTTGTTTTGTCAGCGGTTGCAATCAAAAGTTTTAAAATTAGTCGATATATCCTACGGTGGTGAAAATGGATTCAACCAAGCTATTGAATTATCTACTGAGGTCCTCTCCAACGTGAAATTCATTCAGGAGAAAAAATTAATAGGTATCACTGAAATGCAATTTTTCCTGTTATGTTTTGGTGTATGTGTATGAAGTAAGAAACTGAAAAGGTCAAAGAAAGGCGTAAGTGTAATGATTCATGCCTGTAATCCCCATGCCAGGGAGACTAAGGGTTCAGGAGTTCAAGGTCATCTTTCTTGGGTTATATGAGATTCTGTCTCTCTCTCTCTTTTTTTTTTTTAGGGTCTCCCTGTAGACCAGGCTGGCCTTGAACTCAGAGAGCTCCACCTGCCTCTGCCTCCCAAGTGCTGGGATTATCTGTCTCCGCTAAGCACAATGGATCAGGCCTATGCACGCACAGCACTCAGTATGCTGAAGCAGTAGCATTGTCACACGTTCCAGCCTGCTTGAGTTCAGTTTTAGTCATCAGTCATTGGGACTGGAAGGCTTGAGTTCAGAACCTTGTTGTTACTAAAATCTCAAGTCCCTTATACAGTGATGTAGTATGTGTGCACATCCTTCCATATACTATTCCCCCCCCCCCCCCCCCCCCCCCCCNGAGAGAGAGAGAGAGAGAGAGAGAGAGAGAGAGAGAGAGAGAGAGTGTGTGTGTGTGTGTGTGTGCATCCTTACAGGGGATGACGGTTACAGGGGATGACGGACAGCAAAACCACTGAATGTAATACCCGAATAGGGTGTTCAGTTGTCTTTAGTGACATGGGGAAAAGTACATTCTAGAAGTGGGTATGGAGAGCAAGGCAGGAGGGTCTGGAGCAATGCACATGGGGTCTGGTGGCTTTGTTTCCTGAAGTTTGTTTTTTTTTTGTCCCCGAGACAGGGTCTTCCTGTAGCCCCAGCTGTCCTGGAACTCACTCTGTAGATCAGGCTGGCCTTGAACTCACAAAGATCCACCTGCCTCTGCCTCCCAAGTGCTAGGATTAAAGGCGTGCGCCACCTCGCCCGGCTTTTTTTTTTTTCCATATACTTTAAATTACCACTTGATTATTTAAATACCTAGCACACATAATTGTCTGAATAATTGTTATGATTATTAATTAGGTTACAATGACATGAAAAGGTCTGTATATGTTCAATGCAGATGCAGCCATCTGTGCCTAACTGAGATGCACATAGGCAAGGTGTAATTATTTTTCTGAATATATTTGATCCATAATTTGCTAGGTTCATAGATGTAGAGAACCAGCCATATGTTTTATTATCTTATCCTTAATTCACAGGGCGATACTTTGATGAAATTAGCCAGGACACAGGCAAGTACTGTTTTGGAGTTGAAGACACACTAAAGGCTTTGGAAATGGGAGCTGTAGAGATTCTAATAGTCTATGAAAATCTGGATATAATGAGATATGTTCTTCATTGCCAAGGCACAGAAGGTAAAAGAAGAAAATATTGTTGCTATTTGTTATATCTCTTTGTATTCAGGAAGCCCTGGTGGAAGGGCTGTTACATGTAGGTGTGGTTAGAAGACAGCTTATCGCTATATGGCTTTTGTTCCTGCTTGAGCTTTATAATGCCTGTTTATAGTTAAGGTTGCCAAGGGACAGAACTGTACTTTGTAAACTTCGATGTTCCTAATAGGAACAGTGTAACGGGTGCTCAGTGCAGCCCAAGATGCTTATGAGAAGGAGATTTGACAGTTTTAGGCCTGGAGGCCTTTTCTCATTGGACCTCCTCATGGGGTTTATGTCTGTTGGTATTATTAACATATTTTTTTTTAATACCGCAGAAGAGAAAATTCTCTATTTAACTCCAGAACAAGAGAAGGATAAATCTCACTTCACAGACAAAGAGGTACTTAACTTTTTTTTGTTTAGTGATAACATGCAAAAAAGCCCAATTATATGAGTTAGAACACTGGTATAGAATAGTATCAGCCTGGGCCAGGCGTGGTGGCGCACGCCTTTAATCCTAGCACTTGGGAGGCAGAGGCAGGTGGATCTTTGTGAGTTCAAGGCCAGCCTGGTCTACAGAGTGAGTTCCAGGACAGCTGGGGCTATAGGGAGACCCTGTCTTGAAAAGACCAAAAAGAAAAAAAGGAAAAAAAAAAAAAAATACTATCAGCCTTGAGGCTGGAGAGATGGCCTAGCGGTTAAGAGCACTGACCGCTCTTACAGAGGACCCGGGTTCGATCCCCAGCACCCACATGGCGGCCGAGAACCATCTGAAACTCCAATTCCAGGAGAACTCCAGTTCCAGGGGAATCCGACACCCTCTTCTGACCTCCACAGCATTGCACAACACGGGTGCACAAACTTGCATGCAGACAGTACATTCATACACATACAGAAATAAATAAATGCCGGTTGTGGTGGCACACGCCTTTAATCCTAGCACTTGGGAGGCAGAGGCACGCGGATCTCTGTGAATTCGAGGCCAGCCTGGTCTACAGAGTGAGTTCCAGGACAGCCAGAGCTACAGGGAGACCCTGTCTCAAAAAAAAAAAGACCAAAAGAATAGTATCAGCCTTGAGAAATGAAACCTCATTCTAGTTAGGCCACAGAAGGGGTCAGTTCCTAGCTGCAATACACTACACTGATCAGATGCCAAGGAAGAACCGAGTTATGGGTTTGTTTTTTTTAAGAGTAGGTAAGCCAGGCATGGTGGCGCAGGCCTTTAATCCCAGCACTTCGGAGGCAGAGGCAGGTGGATCTTTGTGAGATGGCCTAGCGGTTAAGAGCACCGACTGCTCTTACAGAGGACCTGGGTTTGATCCCCAGCACCCACATGGCAGCTGAGAACCATCTTTAACTCCAGTTCCAGGGGAATCTGACACCCTCTTCTGACCTCCACAGCATTACACAACATGAGTACACAAACCTACATGCAGACAGTACATTCATACACATTAAAAATAAATAAATTAAACAAGAGTAGTTAAGCAAGCCTGGTGGTGTATACACTTTTAATCCCAGCAGAGACAGTCTCTTAGCTCCAGGTCAACCAGAGCTACATAATGAGACCCTCCCTCTTTACCCCACCCCCTCAAAAAAATACATACATAAAGTAGGGATTAGAGAGGTGGCTTAGTGGTTAAGAGCACTGGCTGCTCTCCCAGAGGATCTGGGTTTGGTGCTCAGCGCCCTCATGGCAGCTCACAGCCGTCCATAACTCTAGTTCCATGGTGTCCAGCATCCTATTCTGACCTCCATGGGCATTGCACAACATAGGTGCACTTATATACATGCGGGCAAAATACTTGTACACTCAAATAAAAATAATTTTTACAAATAAAATAGTTAAGCAATCAGGAAAGCATTCTCATCCTTGAAATAAAAATTTTAAAAATTTGAGTGTCTGAAATTCTGCCTTGAATTCTGAATGAGGTTAGTGAAATGACTAGGATAAGACACTTGCTGCCAAACCTGAGAAGCAAGTTGTCCTCTGGCCTTTATGGCATGAGCATTCCAAAACATACATGGACACTAAACAAAGTCGTTTTTCTGTGTGGAGATTTTTTTTTTTTAATGGGCTAGAGAAATAGCTTGGAGGTTAAGAGTACTCTCAAAGAGGACCCAGGTTCATTTCCCAGCACCCACATGCCAGCTAACAAGTGCCTATAACTCTAGTTCCAGGGGATCCAACCCCATTCTGGCCTTGGTGGGCACTGCACACATGTGGTGCACTTGTACATGCAGGCAAAAAATGGAATCATCTGAGTTGAAGGATTTTGTCTTTCACAGTGCTGTGTCCTCCTGGGCTGTTGAATGAGTATTACATAGCGTTAATTTCTGGAGTCAGTAATAGGAATCATAAGCTGACAAACAACTGAGTGTGTGTTGACATTTCTTTACTGAGGCTAAAGCCTGGGGGGAATATTGAAGTAGTTTGTCTACCATTTCAGTGATGTTACCAAAAACCCATTTTATACATTTATTACTACTTAAAATGGTAGGACTAATGAGTGATGATGGGTGGGGGGCTGAGAACGAAGGGTTTTGACTTTGACATGTCCTAATCCCATTGTTTCTCCATGTCTGGTTTCCCCTGTAGACTGGACAGGAACATGAACTGATTGAGAGCATGCCCCTCTTGGAATGGTTTGCTAACAACTATAAAAAATTTGGAGCTACACTAGAAATTGTCACAGATAAGTCACAAGAAGGATCCCAATTTGTGAAAGGATTTGGTGGAATTGGAGGTGAGTGGCAACCCAGCAAAGCAGGCAGGACCTCTCAGCTGTCCTAAAATAAGTTACTTCAAATGAGAGGTGCTCCTAGTCTTCTGAGACAGGCAGTGGGAACAGGAGGGAGCCGCACAGGATTCTTGGTTTGGACCAAAAAGATTTTGTTTTATACCAATCTTTTGTTTTTTGATGTTTGTTATTATGTATTTAATACTGGGTCTCACAACTTCTTGCATGTATAGAATATGTTGATCTTGACCAGCTTTGATTTGTTTTTCGTCTGTATGTGGTTACAAGAGTGCTAGAGTATGCATGTGGAAGTCAGAGAACAACGGAAAGAGGCTCTCTCCTTCCACCCTGTAGGTCTCAGGGACCAACTTCAGGTCACCAGGCTTGCTTAGCAAATGCCTTTACCTACTGAGCCATTTCACCTGCACAAGTTTTATGTTTTTGTGGGTGCATGCACACGTGGGGGGGGGTTGCAAGGGAGACAGTATCATGTTAGCTCAGACTGGTTGAGACTCAGGATGCTGCCCAGACTAGCCTCAAACTCTAGGTACTCCTTGCCCCCACCTCCCAAGTACTGAGATGATATGTTTGAGCTTCCAGGCCTGGACCTTTTTTTTTTGTTTTGGTCTTTTCGAGACAGGGTCTCCCTGTAGCCCCAGCTGTCCTGGAACTCACTCTGTAGACCAGGCTGGCCTTGAACTCACAAAGATCCTCCTGCTTCTGCCTCCCAAGTGCTAGAATTAAAGGGGTGCACCACCATGCCCAATTAGGACCCATCTATATAGTTCTGTGAGAGAATTGGCTTCCCTTGTAAGAACGATCCCTTTCTGTTCTAAAAACACAGGTTATTGACCCTCTGTTTGTTTTTCCAGGTATCTTGCGGTACCGAGTAGATTTCCAGGGAATGGAATACCAAGGAGGGGACGATGAATTTTTTGACCTTGATGACTACTAGGTAGTCGACATGGGTCCGGCAAAATGTGCCTCACCCTCCAGCATCCAACCCAAGGAGCATACCCCTGGTGGAATCCAAACAGATCCCTGCCTTACAATCGGAACATTTCCAGAACTTATTCCATGAGCATTGGATACTGAAAAGAAAAGCGAAACAAAACCAGACCCAACCCCACACTTTGGTTTGTCATGGTGTCAGCGCAGCGGCCTGCAACTAAGTTCCTAAAGGCCACTTTGGACTAATTTAAAAAGAATCCCAGTTTTTACTTTTACTTGATGGTAAAATTGGTTGCTCTTGTATTTTATGAAAAAAAAAAAGATTTTTTTAACCTTCATACATAGAAGCAAAAATACTTTAACTGCTGTAAACCTTCAAAAGTTAAAAGAAGTGAGGTCATACTGGTTTGTTTCTTATTTTGATTGGAGAATTAAACTGCTGCATTCGCAGTGACCCATTTACACGGCATTCTCGGTTTAGACTGCAGAAGAAATACATGGTGACATTTTAGACTCATTTTCCTCTTGGTCTCTGTTTAATGTTGGAAGGGTGAGAATCGGAGGCAATTTCAGCTTCACTCCCTCAGACATCAACTTTCCCCATCCCCAGTTTCAGGAGTGCGGGTGGCACTGCAAAGTCAGACTGACTGCGGCAGCCCTGGGGCCAGGGCCTCCTGACTCCCATCCATTTGGAGGCACATTCATGCCCAGCATTTGGGAGCCCTTGGTATCACTAGTGCTGAGGGGGCTCCCTGTAATCTCAGCCTACAGGAAACCAGTTCGGGATGCATATGATGGGGCTTCTGTGCTATTACTGGGATTGGGAGAAATAAAACATGCAATTTAAGTGGAAGCCAAAAATTTAAAGATCATTTTGCTTGGATCTATTTTTGGTAAAGGGAGATGGTGGTTGTGTTTCCTTGTGTTGGATGGCATTAGATTATGTGAATGTTTAGATTTTTTTTTATGAACTGCAAGATTTTTCACAGGAACAACAGATAAGACATGTATGACCGTGCATGTAATTATAAGTCCCTGGTGTGGGGTTGGAGCATCTATTTCAAACATGGGACTTACAAGCACCGCTCAGATGAGAAATTATGGGAGGAGGGTGGGAAGGGCAGGGTGGGAAGGGACAGGACATAGCTTGGCACCATGGACTAAACCATGTTGGATCCAAAAGTTGGCCTAAAATCCTGAAGCTTATGCTTCACAGCTGGGCTGTGAGTTGGACTTTGAACCCAGTTGAAGTGCAAGGCCATAGTGTGCTCAAGGTGGTGACAGTGAACAAAGTGTATAGGATGTGCCCAGTGGTAGCAATGGACAAAGGTATACCAAACAGACTTTGAAGGACCAAAGGCTTTTAAAGTCAGTTGGTATCACCCCCACATTGACCAAGGTAGTGGGGTGCATTGGGTTTCAAATTGGGTACTTTTAACACTTTAGTGCCTGACTGCTGTTCTTCACTGACTTGACTCAGTCACTTGTAGCTTTATTGGTCTGAACCAACTCCTTGTTCCCAGGTTACAGACCTGCCTATCGTTCCAATAATACTGTTTCACTTGAATGAAGGGAGTATGTCTTAAATGTAAAGTTTCTGGTTCTCACACTGTACTCTGAGGTCCAAATGACTGTCTGTCATGTAACCTGATGTCTCAACCCCCAGTGAGAAGAGTCAATTCTATGGTGTTCACCAACATGGGAAGCTTCACCAGAACAGGCTTTTGCTTTGGGCTCTGCTGTTTGTTTGCAGAACACCCAAGAGCAAGCAAACATGCTCTCTTCGCAGCAGTACCTTAGGGTTTTGCCATTGTAAATGGGTCTAATGTGATATGATAAGACCAGAGAAATTGGATGTAAATTTACATTTTTGAATATGCTTGTTGTTTCACATGACACATTTAGGGTATGCAGCTCCTTTTGTAGTTTTTATTTTTACTATTTAAGTTTGGAAATGATGCCAAATTTTTGTATTTCTTTAATCAATGTGTTCTCTTTGGTGATATATATTGCATTATATATTGATGTGTGTATCAATATATACTGGTATGTATTACACTTACACATACAAACACATAAATAAGAGGGGGTGAAAACCATAGCCTTTGCATTCTCAATAGCCTCTGCAGAGAGAGCCTAAGCAGCAAAATCTTGGTGTTGTGATGTACAGAAATGGAGAAGAGTATTAAACCATATTTAAGAATATACTTTGTGTGCTTGAGATTTTTTAGGAATGTTCCTAGAAAAACCTGAACTCTGGAGACTTGAGTTCTCCAGAACCTCTGTCAGATTAGTCTAATAAATTTTCAGCCTTAGAGTTGTTTTCACTTTATTTGTCTATGCAAATACTACCCAAGCTCACCTGCCTAAGGTTCTGCTGTAGAGAGAGGGTTCATTTTCCTAGAACCAAACTGATGTATAGCTTCATTCTCATATGTCAGGGAAATTTGTGTTTAAAAAAAAAAAAAAAAAGATTTAGAGCCAGGCGTGGTGGCACATGCCTTTAATCCTAGCACTTGGCAGGCAGAGGCAGGCAGATCTCTCTTGAGTTCCAGGACAGCTGGGTACAAGGAGAGCCAGTCTCAAAAAGACCAAAAAAAAAAATTGAGACAGGGGTCTCCCTGTAGCCTCAGCTGTCCTGGAATTTGCTATGTAGACCATGTATGTATGTATGTATGTATATACATATATATATGTATATGTTTTTTAATCCAACAGAAATTTAAGTCCAGGTGTAAGAGCAGAGACTAGACATGGCCTCCTCTCCTGAATGCCTTGCTATGGATTAGAGTACAGCAGTGTCCAAAAGCAAGCCAGGTTGGTCCAGAAAAGCAAGGAACCTAGAGCCTCCTAAGAAGTTTAAGAAGCTTGGGGCTAGGGCTGGAGAGATGGCCTAGCGGTTAAGAGCGCCGACTGCTCTTGCAGAGGACCCGGGTTCGATCCCCAGCACCCACATGGCGGCCGAGAGCCGTCTGAGACTCCAGTTCCAGGGGAATCCCGACACCCTCTTCTGACTTCCACGGCGTTGCACGTCACGGGTGCACAGACTTGCATGCAGACAATACATTCATACACGTACGGAAATAAAAAAATTTTTTTAATTTAAAAAAAAAAAAGCTTGGGGCTGGAGAGATGGCTCAGTGATTAAGAGCACTGACTGCTCTTGCAGAGGACCTGGGTTTGATTCCAGCACCCACATGATGGCTAAGAGCCGTTTTTAGTGCCAGCCTGGTCTACAAAGCGAGTTCCAGGCCAGCTGGGACTAAAGAGAGACCCTATCTAAGGAACCAAGTTAGGACATGGTTTGCTTTCTCTAGATTTGGAAGAAAAGGTTAAGCTTACCAGTAATGGTAGTGCTTTTCAGTCACTGCTTTTTCAGAAAACTTGGTGCATTTTCTCATGAAAACCAGACCCCCACTGGAATGAGGCAGGCACTCCCGAGCAGTTAGCTTTCTAACTAGCGCATCCCTGGGAAAGCAAGAAGGCGGGAAGGCAGCGATTCCGGATGTGGATGTGGGGCTTTGCCCGTCTGGGCCTGCAGTACTTGACATCTTTTGTTTTCCACCTCCCGTTCCCACACCCAGACACTCCCAGACAGGCCCAGGAGATTCAGAGGTGGTTGCCAAGATGGAATGTAGGACTCGTGCCAGCTTCTCCCTTGTAGCCAACTTTGTGTGCCAGTTGGGATTCACATCTGCTTAAGTCCCGCCCTGATGGGACTGTGCCTTAAGGGATGTGGGTACTGACCAGCCAGGGGGTGTAGAAACATGGCGCCAGAATTAGTGAGATGGGATGGTTCCTTGTTTTGTTGTAGTTCAGATGCCAGAAGCTGGGAATGTGGCTGTACAACAGGAACTGGTGACACAGTTCATTCCCAGGGTTCTCTCCAAGTGTAGATCCTGGCCAGTGAATTCAGAAGGTAGAGCCAGTGAAACCCCATCTCAAGGGCTGGGGATGTAGCTCAGTGGCAGTTTGCTCCGTAAACATAAGGTCTAGGGTTGAATCCTCACCACCACACCTCCCCCAATCCAATTGCCCAAAAGTCCTTAAAAGCTCTGGTTCTAGGGCTGGAGAGATGGCTTAGCGGTTAAAAGTGCCGACCGCTCTTCCAGAGGACCCGGGTTTGATCCCCAGCACCCACATGGTGGGAGCCGTCTTTAACTCCAGTTTCAGGGGAATCCAACACCCCTTCTGACATCTGTGGCATTGCACAACATGGGTGCACAAACTACATGCAGACAGTACATTCATACACATAAAAAAATTAGGGGCTGGAGAGATGGCCTAGCGGTTAAGAGCGCCGACCGCTCTTGCAGAGGACCCGGGTTCGATCCCCAGCACCCACATGGCGGCCGAGAACCATCTGAAACTCCAATTCCAGGAGAACTCCAGTTCCAGGGGAATCCGACACCTTCTTCTGACCTCTGCGGCATTGCACGACACGGGTGCACAAACTTGCATGCAGACAGTACATTCATACACATACAGAAATAAATAAAATTAATAAAATTTTTTTTAAAGTGCTGACTGCTCTTGCAGAGGACCCAGGTTCGATCCCCAGCACCCACATGGTGGCTGAGAACCGTCTTTGACTCCAATCCCAGGGGAATCCAAAGACGCCCTCTTCTGATCTCCGCGGTATTGCACGACACTGGTGCACAAACCTACATGCAGACGGTACATTCATACACATAAAAAATAAATTTTTTTAAAAATTAAAATTAATCCTAGCACTTGGGAAGCAGAGGCAGGTGGATCTTTGTGAATTCAAGTCCAGCCTGCTCAACAGAGGGAGTTCAAGGCCAGCTGGGGCTACAGGGAGCTCCCTGGCTCTAAAAGACCACCCCAAAAAATTAAAAATTAAAAAAATAAAAATTAAAAGGCTCTGGCTCTAAACTAGATGTGGGGCTGGAGAAATGGCTTAGCAAGTAAGAGCCTGGCCTTGAACTCAGAGATCCGCCTCCCTCTGCATCCCAAGTGCTAGGATTAAAGGCATGCGCCACCACGCCCGGCTCAGGTGTGTCCTTTCCTATTGCTGTCCTGTCAGTCTAGGGCGCCTTCCCAGTCATGCAGCTAGCATAGAACAGGGCTGTACAGTGTACCAATGGCCTAGGGCTAGGGTATGATGAAAGCTGCCATCGAAATTCCTTGGCTAGGAGCTCAAAAGACAACTCAGCAGTTAAGAGTATTAGCTGCTCTTACAGAAGACCCAGGTTTGATTCCCAGCACCCATATAGTGACAACCATCCATAACTCCAGTACCAGGGGATCTAACGCCCACTTTTGACCTCTGTGGGTATTGCACAACATAATGGTGCACCTGTGTTCATGCAGGCAATACACTTGTGCACAAAAAGTAAAAGTAGGGGCTGAAGAGATGGTTTAGCAGTTAAGAGCACTGGCTGTTCTTGCAGAAGACTTGGGTTTGAATCCCAGCACCCACATGGCAACTAACAATCTCCCACAATTGGGGTTCAGGGAATCCAACACCCGCTTCTGTCCTCCCCAGGTATTTCACAACACAGATGTGCTCACATACATCCAGACAATACACACATGAAATCAGGATAAAAATAATAAATATTGGGGCTGGAGAGATGGCCTAGCGGTTAAGAGCACCGACCGCTCTTACAGAGGACCCGGTTCGATCCCCAGCACCCACATAGCGGCCAAGAACCCTTGAAACTCCAATTCCAGGAGAACTCCAGTTCCAGGGGAATCCAACACCCTCTTCTGACCTCTGCAGCATTGCGCGACACAGGTGCACAAACTTGCATGCAGACAGTACATTCATACACATACAGAAATAAATAAAATTAAAAAGATTTTTTTAGGGGCTGGAGAGATGGCCTAGCGGTTAAGAGCGCCGACCGCTCTTACGGAGGACCCGGGTTCGATCCCCAGCACCCACATGGCGGCCGAGAGCCGTCTGAAAATCCAATTCCAGGAGAACTCCAGTTCCAGGGGAATCCGAGACCCTCTTCTGACCTCCGCGGCATTGCACGACACGGGTGCACAAACCTGCATGCAGACAGTACATTGATACACATACCGAAATAAATAAAAATAAAAAAAAATAAAAAAAATTTAAAAAAAGATTTTTAAATGAATATTTTGGGGGGGTCTTTTTGAGACAGGGTCTCCCTATAGCTCCAGCTAGCCTGGAACTCACTCTGTAGATTAGGCTGGCCTTGAACTCACAGAGATCCTCCTGCCTCTGCCTCCTGAGCATGCTGGTATTAAAGGCATAGGTGACCATGCCCAGCTTAAAGTAATTTAAATTTTTTTTTAAGTAATAAAATACCTATGAACAAATGCAAGACTAGAAATGGTCTCAAGTAGCCACAATGAGCTTATGCTGAGGACCACAAGGTGGTGCTATACTACAAGGCAAATTTTCTTTTTTTTTTTTTTCATGTCTCCCCATTCACAATACAGACCAGGCACAGTGGTCTAGGCTGAGGTGTACATGGGGTGGGTTTGCTCTGCCTCCTCTTTCTATACAGTCAGTGTAGAAACAGCCTGTGGTAAGCACCAGGAGGCCACAAGGCAAAATTTCTAACGGCATTCTCAGGTGTGGGGGACAGCTTGCTTTGTCCTTCAGATGTGGAGAACTGAAGAGGACAGTCAAGCATAGGAAGTAGGCTGAAGGAACAGAAAGAAGAGCTCAGGAGTCTCTGTTCAGTTCTGCCCTTGCTAGCACTCTAAAATCTGGGTTTTGAACTACATCTGTAAAATGACTATCCTCCCATTTGTTGAGGTTATGTAATCCTTAGAGAAACTTGAAGAGGTAGCTGCTGTGTAAGCGAACAACCTAAGCGCACGAGCTACTGAGTGGCAAGATCTGGGACTCAGAGTCAGGTCTATCTGGTTCCAAAGCCATGAGATGCAAGTCAGTCTTCACTTGAAAAGAACAGTTGTACAGCTAAGAAGATACAGGGCTGCCCTTATAAACCACTAGTATGCTTTCAGAGATGACCTGGAAGACACCATTAGCATTTGTGTCTTTCCTACAACTCACACTTGGACTGGTTAGCCAGCTTAGCCCCCACCACAATTGAAGATGAACAAAAGGAGCACCTATAGGCTTTCTGGAGGGGACCCCTATAATTTGTCCAGCACACTAAGGCAGGCTTTGGTGGAGTATGCTTGAGAAGTGGAGTCAGGAAGACCAAAGAGTTTCAAGGTCATCCTCAGCTACATAGTTCAAGCCCAGCCTGTGCTACATAGGACCCTGAATCAAGAAAAAAAGGAGGGGGGGATGGAGAGCTCACAGTTAAGAGCACTTGCTGTTCTTCCAGATGAAACCCACGTAGCAACTAACAACCATCATAATTCCAGTTCCAGAGGATCTGACACCCTCTTGTGACCTCAGAGGGCATTGCATACATGGTGTACTTACATACATGGTGTACTTACATACATGGTGTCCTTACATGCAAGCAAAACATTCATAAACATAAAAAAAAAATACTGTTGCCAGGCATGGTGGCGCACACCTTTAATCCCAGCACTAGGGAGGCAGAGGTAGGCAGATCTCTGTGAGTTCAAGGCCAGCATGGTCTACAGAGAGAGCTCTAGGACAGCCAGTACTAAAAGGGAAACCCTTTCTCAAAAATACCAAAAAAAGGATAAAACTAAAAAAATAATAGTACTGTTATCCACTCTCTTCATGGGGAAATGGATACACAGGGAATTTTTTAGAAGGTAGAGTGTCCTTGATCTTGTATCATTTTTTGTTTTTTGTTTTTTATTTTTGTATGTGTATGAATGTACTGTTTGCATGTAGGTTTGTGCACCCATGTCGTGCAATGCCGCGGAGGTCAGAAGATGGTCTCGGATTCCCCTGGAACTGGGGTTAAAAACGGTTCTCAGCCACCATGTGGGTGCTGGGGATCGAACCCGGGTCCTCTGCAAGAGCAGTTGGCACCCTTAACCGCTAGGCCATCTCTCCAATCCCTGTATTGTTTTTCTTTACAGTTTTTCAGTTCTGGACTTGAACCCAGGATCTTTGGGTTTGTTTGTTGTTTGTTTGTTTGTTTGTTTTTGAGACAGGGTCTCCCTATAGCTCCAGGATTAAAGGCATGCATCACCACACCCAGCTCTAGGGATCTTGTATATGCTAAACATATACTCTACCACTCAACTACACTCCTACCTCTCCTAACTTTTTTTTTTTCATTAAGAGATCATCTTTTCGGGCATGATGGTGCATGTCTTTAATCCCAGTACTAGGGAGGCAGAGGCAGGTGGATCTCTGTGAGTTCAAGGCCAACCTGGTCTGCATAGTGAGTTCCAGGACAACTGGGGTTACAGGGAGAGCCTGTCTCCAAAAAGATTTAAAAAAAAAAAAGAAAAATAGCATCACTGGGTATGGTGACACACACCTGTAATTCTGTCATTCAGGAACCTGAGGCAGTAGAACCACCAGGGTTCCCAGGGCCAGCCTGAGCTACATGGCAAGTTTTGTTTTGTTTTGTTTTTTGTTTTTAGGCGTGTACCACCACGCCTGGCATTTATTTATTTCTGTATGTGTATCAATGTATTGTCTGCATGCAAGTTTGTGCACCCGTGTCGTGCAATGCCGCGGAGGTCAGAAGAGGGTGTCGGATTCCCCTGGAACTGGAGTTCTCCTGGAATTGGAGTTTCAGACGGTTCTTGGCCGCCATGTGGGTGCTGGGGATCGAACCCGGGTCCTCTGTAAGAGGGGTCGGCGCTCTTAACCGCTAGGCCATCTCTCCAGCCCCATGGCAAGTCTTAAGCCAAACATGAAACCGCATCATTTAATGGAAATAGTTTAGGATCACCATGAACATCCATGCGTAACATGAATGGCATTATGGTTATAAATAGCAATCATGTCTGGGCTCTCCCTGGCTCAGAAGGCACTTAAAACTGGTTTGATTCTCTGTGCAAGTTTGCTTTTGACTCACAATCTGAGTTTGACTGGAGCCAATCCCACTGAGTCAACCAATCTGCTTGGGGGCTGAGGCCTGGGAGATGCAGCTCAGCCTAGGGGGGAAAAGAGGCAGGGCTGGGAAATGACCTCCTGTCTCATGTTCTGAAGATAGTCTTGGGCTTTGTCTGGAGCTGAGTAAAATGAAGCAATACCAGTAACAAGAGCTGCACGGGGCCTCGCTCTTCACTAGGTAGGTAAGCAAGCCTGCAGGTGACAGAAAGAAAGAGCCTTGAGCCCATGCTCAGGGCAGTCTCTCTAGTGCCTTGTCTGTAGTTACTCCTTTGTACAGCTCTTCACACTTTACTACAGTACCCTAGAACTTTCATTTTGTTTTTCTTTTCAGACACAGGTAGCCCAGGCTGGCCTCAAGCTTGCAGTGATCTTCCTGCCTCTACCTCCCAAGTGCTGGGATTACAGGTATGCACCACCACACTTGTTTCCCAGTCCGCATTTCAGCACTCACAAGAGCCTTGGATCTTATCCGAATTCCTTCATTGAAGAGAAGGCTGAAGACCAGAGAGCAACAGGGCCTGCCAGGCTCCTGACAACAAATTAGTAAAGCCAACATCCGGCCTGACATCACATCTCTAAAGTCTGCACTCTAACACACAGATACCTTGGTAAGCTCTATTCTCTGAAATGTTATGGATGAGAAAAGGGAGTCTGAGGGAATGAGTGGCCTTAAGCCAAGGACAGCTGGGAAGGGAGAGGTGGCCAACATCCAGGTAGTTATGAAAACTGTTTTGAAGTCACTTCCCCATGAGTCAGGGTTGCCTGAAGTGTATGATTAACTTGCTTCTCCAACCCCCAGGCTTCCAAATTAGCCCCGTGTAAGTTAGCCTGACAGGCTCTCTGCACCCACTGCCACTCTGCCACAGTATAACCTGGTTGTAGCCCCTTCAGCTTGGCTCTCCCACACCCAAAGGTAAGGAGTTGGGCAAGCCTAGGGAGGCCAGGGGAGAGCAGACACTTCAAAGACAGGCTTCAAGCAAGGAGGAACAAGGATGTGAGGTTAAGGCAAAGGTGTGCAGACATTCTGGACTCTGTGAGAAGAAAGGAGGGCTTGGGAGTGGAGGGAAGTTGGGACTCAATGCCAGGACATCTGCCCATTACATGGCTGCCCAAACCCAGCAAGTTCCCAATCTAGGCTGGGAGGGTGGGATGAGAGGAAGACCATGTCCTCTGTGGGAGGAAGGATGATATCTAGGGAGGTAAAGCTCCTCCATAGTTCAGACAGTTGCACGGGTGGGAGAGAGGGCAGCTCAGCAGTGGAGTACTGCCTTGCATGTGTGCGGCCCTGGGTTATGCCCAGCACCAGCACTGCATTCCCGTGCTCAGGACAGAGGTCCTCCCTACCCCCTTCCATTTTATAGCTCAGGCAGCACCCTAGCCCTTCAAATCTGACTTGGAGGAGAGGTGATATGCTAGTTCTGCCCTGGCCTGGCAACCTGACCAGAAGCCCTCTAAAGCCCAGCACCCTCCAGCCTTCTGTCTATATACATACTCAGCAAGCATTCATGGGTATTTCCTATGCACTGAGCCCTGTACAAGATGCTGGTAAAGTGGTCAGGCCAGTCCCTGCCCTTCTGTGCTCATTGTCCAGCAGTAAGAACAGTTAATGAGGCACTGACGATGAGGAGTAAGGAATATGATGGGACGCAGGGCAGCTTCCGCCTCACTGGGAGTTCTAGAGCTATACATGTAAGCAGGGCTCAGGTGCGATCCTGACGGTCCAGAAGCCAGGAAGTCACTCAACTTCAGAGTACTGATACTTTGCACTCTCTCTGTTCTCTTGTTTATTAACTATATTAGGCATGAGGACCTGAGTTTGACCCCCAGAACCCACATAAAAATATGGGCATTGGGCTAGAGAGATGGCTCAGCGGTTAAGAGCACTGACTTCTCTTGCAGAGGACCCGGGTTCGATACCCAGCACCCACATGGCAGCTAAGAACTGTCTTTAAGCTGGATGTGGTGGCACATGCCTTTAATCCTAGCACTCGGGAGGCAGAGGCAGATGGATCTCTGAGAGTTTAAGGTCAGCCTGGTCTACAGAGTGAGTTCCAGGACAGCTGGAGCTACTGGTAGCCCACCAGCAACTGCCACTGAGTGGGAGGTGGAGACAGGGAATCCCCAGAGCAAGCCGGCTAGCCAGCCTAGCAGAGTGCGCTCCCTTGCCTGCTGTGAGAGCCCCTGCTGCAATGTATAAGATGAAGAGCTCTCATTTGCGTGTCCTTAATGACTCATCGTGTTGATCATCTTTTCATCTGCCTGTTGGCTATTTATATAGTCATTGTTTATTCAAGTCCATTGCTCATTTTTTACTTCTTTATTTAATATTTATTTATGTGCACATGAGTCAACATGAATGTGGAGGTCAGAGGACAAGCAAAAATCTTTATTTTGTTGCTATGCTAGGAATTAAACTTGGAGCCTCGTGTTTGTTCACCAATCTAACACTGAGCTTCAGCCACAGTCCCCCAAGCTTTTGAAATATTTTATTTATTTTATGTGTATGTGTGTACTGCCTGCATGTAGGTTGGTGCGCCTGTGTCGAGGAGGTCAGAAGAGGGCATCAAATTCTCCTGGAACTGGAGTTAAGGACAGTTTTTAGCTGTGATGTGGGTGCTGAGAATCGAACCCAGGTCCTCTGTGAGAGCAGTCGGTGCTCTTAACCACTGAGTCATCTCTCCAGCCCCTGAAATATTTGTTTTTAAGATTTATGTCTGTGGGCTGGAGAGATGGCCTAGCGGTTAAGAGCTCTGACTAACTGCTCTTGCAGAGGATCAGGGTTCGATTCCCAGCACCCACATGGTGGCTGAGAACCATCTTTAACTCCAGTTCCAGGGGAATCCGACACCCTCTTCTGACCTCCAGGCATTGCACGACACGGGTGCACAGACCTACATGCAGACAGTACATTCATACACATACAAAAATAAAATTAAAAAAAAAGAGATTTATGTCTGTGTACATATCTGTAGATGTGCATGTGTGCACATGTGGGAGCCCGAGAGGACATGAGATCACCTGGACCTGAAGTTCCAGGTTGTGAGCTGCTTGATGGGATGCTGAGTCCCAAACTTGGGTCCTCTGTAAGTGTAGCAAGAACTCCTATTCAATGAGCCATCTCCGGATGTGAGGGCAATCTGTCACCCCATTGATAGCCGGGGTTGATTCAGCTGAGCTGGCTGGCTAGGCAGGTGTTCCCTTTCCCCCTCAACGCTCCACATGCATCCCTCCGGAAGCTGGGTACTTGGTCGAAGAGGACAGGACGACCTTCTCCGATAGAGGATGACCAGTACCCTGCTAGAACCTCCAAACAAGCTCTCAATGAGCCATCTCCCCATCTTTCCCTCAAACTTGGTTTTGATGAAATCTACCTTGTTTGTCTTTCATTGTCATATCTAAGAATGCTTTCCCCAAATCCAAGCTGTGACCAGTGTGCTGGTACATACCCATAATCATAGCACCAGGAAGACTGGGGTAGGGGGACCAAGAATTCCAGGCCAACTTGGCTACATAATGAGACCATGTCTCCAAAACCACCAGTCATCAAGATATACTTCTTACATATTGTGACTATTTTTGTTGTTTGTTTGTGGGGTTTTGGGGTTTTGTTTGTTTTGCCTTTTTGAGACTGGAATGTCCCTGTTACACCCAGCTAGCCTCTATCTCACAGAGCTCTGCCTACCTCTGCTTCCCAAGTACAAGTGCTAGGATTAAGATATATGCCAGCTGCTGGGCATGGTGGCGCACGCCTTTAATCCTAGCACTCGGGAGACAGAGGCAGGAGGATATTTGTGAGTTCAAGGCCAGCCTGGTCTACAGAATGAGTTCCAGGACAGCTGGGGCTACAGGGAGACCCTGTCTCGAAAAGACCAAAAAAAAAAAAAAAAAAAAAAAGATATATGCCAGCACATCACGCTAATATTTATATTTTCTTCTAGGATTTTTATTCTTTTAGCTCTCAACCACAGATCTTCAGTCCACTTTAAATTAACTTTACCTGTCAACTGAGGGAGGGAGCTTGATTTTCTACTTTTATATATGACTAAGGCTTTAGCTCCATGCTAGACTGCTTGCCCACCACGCACAAAGCCCTGGGTTCCATCCCCACACAAAAATAACTAAATTCCCATTTTTCCCACACCAAACACTATTGTTTGGTGCCATGTGGGGAGAAGAAGTCCTGGCCATCACTTCAGAACACTGACTCCTAATCCAGCATTCTATGTAACTGGCTTTATGACAGTACCATATTATTATTATTATTATTATTATTATTATTATTATTTGATCTTTTCGAGACAGGGTCTCCCTGTAGCCCCAACTGGCCTGGAACTCGCTCTGTAGACCACACTGGTCTTGAACTCACAAAGATCCACCTACCTCTGCCTCCCAAATGCTAGGATTAAAGGCATACCCCACCATGCCTGGCAGTACCATATTATTTTGACTTGTACACCTTTATAGTAAGTTCTAAAATCATTCAGTATCAGTCTTCCAAATCTGTTCTCAGTATTTTCAGGGTTTTTTTCTACTTGGGGGTAGGGGGGTCTTAGAATTTTGAGAATAAGCTGTTTTACTTCTGAGAAAAAAAAAGGCCATTTGAAAAAGAGTACTTGCTCTCCTGCATCACCTGCGTTCAGTTTCTAGCACTCCCGTGGCGGCTCCCATGTCTGTATCTCCAGGTCTAGGACACCCCACACCCTCTTCTGGCCTCCTCAGGCACCAGGCATGCACATATGTATATGCAGGCACTCACAAACACATAAAATGAAAATAAATCAATTTTTCATTTTTTATTTATTCTTTGAAAACTTCATACAGCATATTTTGATTATATTCACCAGTCCCCCAACTCCTCCCAAGTGTGCTACCCTCCCCAAACCAACTATGTGTCTTTTTTCTTATTTAAAAAATATATATTTTTTAATTTTACGTGTATGAGTGTATTGGCTGCATGAACTGTAAGTGCACCCAAGTCATGCAGTGCCCAGAGAGGTCAGAAGAGGACGTTGGATCCCCTGGAACTGGAGTTGTTAACCTCCAGGTGGGTTCTGGGACTGGAACCCGGATCCTCTGCAAGAACAGCCCATGCTGTTAACCTCTGAGCCATCTCTCCAGCCCCATTTTCTTTTCTTTTTTGGTCTTTTTGAGACAGGGTCCCCCTGTAGCCCCAGCTGTCCTGGGACTCACTCTGTAAACCAGGCTGGCCTTGAACTCACAAAGATCCGCCCGCCTCTGCCTCCCAAGTGCGAGGATTAAAGGCGTGGCCACCACCGCCGGCTGCTTTTCTTTTTTTAAACCCATCAATCAAGTCATTTGCTCTGCTCATACGCTCTTGGGTGTGCAGTAACAACTGGACTGTGGCTGACCTACCAGGGACCACACTCTTCAAGAAAACTGAGCCCCCGTCTCCCAGCAACTTTCCATTACCAATTACCTCAGCAGCCAGGGCTGGGAAATCACACCCACCTCCCTAAAAAGAAATCTTTAAAAATGGAGTTTTCCAGTTCAAGAACAAAGGATGATTTTCTATTTTCTTTCTTTCAGCAATGTTTTGTTTTATACTTTTCATTGTCTAAATCTCTCAGTTCTTTGTTAAATTTATGCCTGGGGCAATTTTTTCTTTGGTATTGAAAATGGAATTGTCTACTTCTTTTTCAGATGGTTCACTGCTGGTGTCACTCAAGTTTTGATTTCCATTTTCCTGATGACTAATAATGTTGAGCATCTTTTCATAGGCTTATTAGCCATTCAAATACCTTCCCTGGTGAAGTAAGATCTTTCTTAATATGACCTCTGCATTTCTATGATTAGAGAGAGTAGCTCCCTAGTTTCCCTGACTCCTTTCTTCCCTTCCTCTCCTCTTCTCTGCCTTTAAACTTTCAAAAAGTGCTTAAAAGGTGTGGGGAGGGGGTAACACAGACATGGGAGCCAGTCCTTCAGGATAACAGTAAAAATTCTTTCACTTAAAAGCTCTGTGGTTGTGGGCTAGAGAGATGGCCTAGTGGTTAAGAGCACCGACTACTCTTGCAGAGGACATGGGTTCGATCCCCAGCACCCACATGGCGGCTGAGAACCATCTGTAACTCCAATTCCAGGAGAACTCCAGTTCCAGGGGAATCCGACGCCCTCTTCTGACACTGCATGACATGGGTGCACAAACCTACATGCAGACAGCACATTCATACACATACAAAATAAATTTTAAAAATTGGGCCGGGCGTGGTGGCGCACGCCTTTAATCCTAGCACTTGGGAGGCAGAGACAGGTGGATCTTTGTGAGTTCAAGGCCAGCCTGGTTCACAGAGAGAGTTCCAGGCTAGCTGGGGCTACAGGGAGACCCTGTCTCGAAAAGACCAAAAAAAAAATAAAATAAAATAAATAAATAAATAAATTTTAAAAAATTTAAAAAAAAGCTCTGTGGTCGCCAGGCATGGTAGAGGCAAAGGCTAGCGGATCTTTGTGAGTTCAAGGCCAGCCTGGTCTACAGAGTGAGTTCCAGGACAGCTGGGGCTACAGGGAGACCCTGTCTTGAAAAGACCAAAGGGGTAAAAAAAAAAAAAAGCTCTGTGGCTTTAAGTATGCTTCTTAGCCTTTCTTTTCTAGGTTCAAGTTTAAAATACTATTCTACTACTAAACTAAGTTGTTTATTTATTGCATACTATATCCAAGCAAAGGACTAGACCCAGGAATACTTCACTAACAAAAGAGACAACCCCTATGCCAGGGGACTTCAAGACTAGTGAATCACCTGAATGATCTGTCTATTGCAGGACAACTTGACCTGGCAGAGAAAGGTGCATTCAGAGTGCATCCTAAGTACAGAGCAACTTGTTGAGGAAGCTAATGCTGAGGGAGCCTGTGCAACTAAAGGGGAGTGTAACAAAGAGGAAGCTGGAGAAGCCCACTAGAGCCTGGCAAGGTGGTGTATGTTATTCCAGCACTTGGGAGATGAAGGCGAGAGGACAGGAATTCAAAGCTAGCCTTGACTACAGAGGGAATTCGAGGCCAGCTGGAGCTATGTGAGACCCTATCTCAACATACATACACACACACATACATACATACATACACACACATATACAAGAAAAGCCAGATGATGCTGAGCTTAGTGGCACATTCCTTTAATCCCAGTGCTCTGGAGGCAGAGGCAGGCAGATCTCTGTGAAATGAAGGCTAGTCTGTTCTATATAGTGAGTCCCAGGCCAGCTGGGGCTACAGGAAGACCCTGTCTCAAAAATATATATATTTTTAAATGGGTAAGATCCCAGCAATTAGCAACTAATAATTAAAATGTACATCATTGCCGGGTGTTGTGGGGCACACCTTTAATCCCAGCACTCAGGAAGCAGAGGCAGGTGGATCTCAGTGAGTTCAAGGCCAGCCTGGTCTACAGAGCGAGCTCCAAAAAAAATTAAGTCTATAAAAAAATATTTTCTTTTTTTTTTTTTTTTGAGACAGGGTCTATGTAGCCTGGAACCACATAGTTTCAGGCTGCTCTGGCAAGCCACGAGAAAAAAATCTCTTAAGGAATGGTAAGATGGCTAAGCAAGTAGAGGTACTGGGTACCAGGTCTGACAATCAGAAGTCAATCCTTTAGCCCATGTTGGAAGGGAAGCACTCTGCTATACTGTCCATACGTGTGCAGTGATGAGTGTCACCACACACACACAAGCACACAAAGTGTAATTTTTAAATTGTTTAATATATCTTAATAAATTCTACCCAAAAAAAAGCAGGGCGTGGTGTCACACGCCTTTAATCCTAGGGCTTGGGAGGCCAAGGCAGGCAATCTCTGTGAGTTCAAGGACAGCCTGGTCTACAGAGAGTTCCAGGACAGCTGGGGCTATAGAGAGATCCTGTCTTGAAAAGATAATAAATAGATAGATAAATAAATAGATAAATAAAATTCTTTTTTTTCTTCTGACCTCCGCGGCATTGCACGACGCGGGAGCACCAATCTACATGCAGACAGTACACTCATACACATAAAAAATAATAAATAAAAATAAAAGTTACTTTTTTATTTTTTTTAATTTTTTTTTTTTTTTTTTGGTCTTTTTGAGACAGGGGTCTCCCTGTAGCCCAGCTTCCCTGACACTCACTCTGTAGACCAGGCTGTCCTGGAACTCACTCTGTAGACCAGGCTGGCTTGAATCTCACAAAGATCCAACTGCACCAAAAAAAAAAAAATGCTAGGATTAAAGGCCGTGCGCCACCTCGCCCCGGCAAGAGTTTGCTTTTTTAAAAAAGGCTCAGTTTAGGGGCTTGCGGTTAAGAGCACCGACCTGCTCTTGCAGAGTGGACCCAGGTTCGATTTCCCGCACCCAATGCGGCTAAGAACGTCTTTAACTCCAATTCCAGGGGAATCAACACCCTCTTCTGATTCTGCCAGCACTGCACGACCACGACCCGACATGCAGACAGTGTAATAAAAAAAAAAAAAAAACCTCAGTTTATCGCCCCAGGTCAAATATCCACCCCCAGGAGGAGGAACCCCCCCTTCCCTTTCCAATTCTAACGGCTTTCAGAGACTCCAAACTCCCTCACCAAAAAAACAGAAGGCCTGCCCAAAAAGAAGGTTGGGGTTCCCGCAAGCTCTGCAGCAGCTAGAGGAGTTCAACACCTCTTCTCAGGCCTTCCTCCACAAAGCTGTTATAAATAGCTCACTGGTTTCCAGCCCGGGATCTCCCAGCCAGTGAAGCACCGCCTCCTCACCCAGAACTGCCCTCCGACCGGAGCTGGAGGCGGCAGCGGCCAACAGGGGGCGAAAGACAATGGGGAGAGGGCGGGTAGGCACCGCCCCCAGCCTCAGCTCTGCGGACTACATTACCCACAATCCTAGAAGGCAGTCAATCAAAGGAGAGTCTTTGGAGCCTGCAGCCGAGTAGGAAACAAGACAAAGAGACACCAGGACAGATAAGACCCATTTTTCCCCAAACCTAAGCTTCTGGAACTTTAAGAGTGTCCCCAAGCACCCTCTTCACAGGCCTGTGGGAGCTGCGGAGACAAAACAACTTTTGAAATGCCTTATTTGTATTCATAGCACATGTGTTTGCTAGCTAGCTGAGATAGGGAAGTCTGTAACTTTATTATTAGATCAAAACGGGGGTGGGAGGGTGAAAGCTGGCTGTTGTGATGGCTCAGCGAGTGACGGCGCTTGCAGCCGTGCTTGACAACCTGAATTTGCTCGCGGGGACGCCACACAGGAGAAAACCATTCCTAGAAGTTGTCCTCTGACCTCCTTGAGAGTGCTGTGCACCCTCACACATACACACACCGGCAAATAATTAAAAACATAATAATAAAAATAAAAAGGAGAAGGCTGGAGAGATGACTCAAGAGTTAACAGCACTTGCTGCTCTTGCAGAGGGCAAGGGTAAGTTCCCAGTACCTACATGGCAACTCACTACCTTCTGTAACTCCAGTTCCAGGGGATCCAAAGCCCTCTTCTGACCTCCCTGGGCATCAGGCATGAATTTGGGATACACACATGCAGACAAAACACTCATACGCATAAACAAATCTTAAAAAAAAAAAAAAAAGTCGGGCGTGGTGGCAATCCTAGCACTTGGGAAGCAGAGGCAGGCGGATCTTTGTGAGTTCAAGGCCAGCCTGGTCTACAGAGTGAGTTCCAGGACAGCTGGGGCTACAGGGAAACCCAGTCTCGAAAAGACCCCCCCCCAAAAAAAGGGGGGCTGGAGAGATGGCTCAGCAGTTGAGAGCGCCAACTGCTCTTGCAGTGGACCCGGGTTCAATTCCCAGCACCCACATGGTGGCTAAGAACCATCTTTAACTCCAGTTCCAGGGGAATCTGACACCCTCTTCTGACATCTGCGGCATTGCAGGACACGGGTGCACCAACCTAAAAATAATAAATTAATTAAAAAAAAAAAAAGACTTGGTGTGGTGGCGCACACCTTTAATCCTAGCACTCAGGAGGCAGAAGCAGGCAGATCTCTGTGAAGCTGAGGCCAGCCTGGTCTACAGAGAGTTCCAGGGGAAAAAAAAATACCACAAAATAACAAAAATCCGGAGGCTGGCTGGCACTAGAAACCCATTCTCTGGCCGCAGTTCTGAGCCTTTCCTTAGTTTCACTTGAGGCAAAAGGAGCAAGGCTCTCAGGATGGTCATCTGGCAATATGTTCTTCTCAACACCGAGACTAGACGTTGATGATGCTGGTGCGAGTCCCTGTCTCTGACCTTTGTTCACAGGCAGACCAGCTGAGGTAACTGCATGATTGGAGCCAGGTTTAAGCCCCTGTGGGTGCTGTAGAGAGCACCTGTGGGGGCTTGCTGTTCCTTGAAGTGGTAGAGCAAAAGCTGTCAGGTTTCCCTGGCTTGGTAGTGCGTGCCTTTAATCCCAGCACTCGAGAGGCAGAGGCAGAGGTAGAGGCAGAGGTAGGCAGATCTCTGTGAGTTCAAGGCCAGCTGGGACTAAAGGGAGACCCTGTCCCAGAACAACCAACCAACAAAACAAACAAACAAACAAGCCTGTCAGGCTTAATCCCAGCACTCCGGAGGCAGAGGCAGGCTGATCTCTGTAAATTCAAGGCCAGCCTGGTCTACATCGAATTTCAGACCAGCTGGGGTTACAGGAAGACCCTGTCTCAAAAACAAAAAAAAAAAAAAAAAAAGCTTTGTCAGGCTGACCCAGAGACGCCATTCCTCTGGGTGGTGTGGCAACTGGTTGGCACTACTGCCCTGGTCCCCGTCCCCCCCCCCCCTTACCAGCTAGCCATTCAACTAGCCACCCGAGCTGAAAACAGCTTCTTTGTTCTGCAACTCCAGGACACAATCCAGATTTTACAGCTGTGTGTGTGTGTGTGTGTGTGTGTGTGTGTGTGTGTGTATCTTATGTTCTAGCCATACATAATTCAACAGTACCCCCTCACACCTTGGCACAACTTGCTTGTCCGCAGAGAAGCTATGTCACCTACGCTGAACTGAAATAAACTGCTCAGTCTGCTGCAAGGTCTGGCTCTGGTCTTTTACCCAAACTTTATTCTTTCTCTGTCCTTCTAAATCTAACAGGGGTGGGGTGGGGTAAGGGTTTCTACCAGGCATTCTTCTCTTCTGAACCACGCAAAGGAGCAGCAGTAATATTCGTTCTACCACAGTGCTGAGGGAAGGCCATTTAAGACCCGGGAGACGGGAGCTAGTAGTGAGCAACTGCGAGAAGGAAAGAATCAAATATTCATTCGTAAAGACCAACTTGCCAAATGCACTGAGTAGGGCAGGGGAGTCCCAGGCTAGCCCGACACTTAGCGGTAGCAAGAAGCTGAAGGATCTCCAGCAAAACCGTGCAGTGATCCGAGCAGAGAAGCAAAGTGGGGGCAAATGAAACCGACAGGGACAATGGTAGCCTCTGACCTTAAGGGTGGAAGAAGGCGCCTTCCCAGGGGGCTTCCGAGACAGGCTTGCCCCGCTCCCCTCCGCCGGGCCCAGGCGGCGACTTCGCCGCCCGCCGCCCCCTCCTTGGCAGGGTCACCGCGCCGCGGACTCCCTGGCGCGGGCGGCTCCCCGAGGCCGGGCTCCCCGCCCGCGGGCCGCCTGCCAGATGCGCCGGGAAGGAAGCGCCATGTATGGGCCTTTGGCAGGGAAGGAAACGCCTTGTAGGGTTCGGGAAGGAAGCGCCATACATGGCGCGGGGCGGCCGGGGGCGGGCCGGGGGCGGGGAGCACCCGAGATGGAGGTGCTTCCGCCGCCGCGGGCGAGCGGCCGAGCTGCGCGCGCACCGGCCTGGGGACGCGGGCCAGCGAGCTGCGCGCGCACCCGTGTCTCGGACTCTCGGGGCTCCGCACGGCGCCCACCCAGCGAGCTGGGATTTCCACGTTCGCCACGCGACCTTAAGCGTACTACTTTGAACCTGGGGCTCTCTGCCAAGGCTGGGAAGAGAGAGATGATGTAGTCTTCGGGCCACTGCGTTGTTGTGAGCGGGGGCGGTTTTCCCAGACAGCTGCTGACTGAGCCCCTGTAGCCGACTGGGCCCTTTGGAGCCCTGAATCAAGGGTGACCAGGGGAGCTGACGGCTTTGTAAGAGATCTATCAGCCGGGCGTGGTGGCGCACGCCTTTAATCCTAGCACTCGGGAGGCAGAGGCAGGGGATCTTTGTGAGTTCAAGGCCAGCCTGGTCTACAGAGTGAGTTCCAGGACAGCTGGAGCTACAGGGAGACCCTGTCTCGAAAGACCAAAAAATAAATAAATAATAAAATAAAATAATAAAATAAATAAATAAAATAAAATAGATCTATCTAGAAGGAAATAAGGCGTCCCTAAGGTCTGGGATTTCCTCTTCCAGGATTCAGACCAAAGAGATGCCAGCTTCTCCCCTTACCAGTTAGTATTGAAAAAGATAATTCTCTATCCTTGACGTGTTCGGTGAGATGGGGCTAACCTTTCCTGTTTTGCAGGTTTGTGGCAATTAAATGAAATAGAACGAGAGAGAGAGAGAGAGAGAGAGAGAGAGAGAGAGAGAGAGAGAAATCCTGGCCTTGAGATCTTGGCCATTCTTCCTGGAAGGCTGTCTCTATGGAAAGAGGTTGCCCCTCCTCTGGCATATTTTACAACTTCCCCTTCAATATTGAGGTTGGAACCCAGGGCCTTGTGGGTACTAGGCAAAGGCTCTGCCACAGACCTGTATCCCTTGCCCCTTTTGTATTTATTTTTTTTTTTAATTTTTATTTATTTTCATATGTGTATGAATGTCCTGTCTGCATGCAGATTTGTGCACTCGTGTCGTGCAATGCCGCGGAGGTCAGAAGAGGGTCATCGGATTCCCCTGGAACTGGAGTTAAAGACGTAGCCGCCATGTGGGTGCTGGGGATGGAACCTGGGTCCTCTGCAAGAGCAGTCGGTGCTCTTAACCGCTAGGCAATCTCTCCAGCCCCTTTAATTTTATTTTTTTGGTCTTTTCGAGACAGGGTCTCCCTGTAGCCCCAGCTGGCCTGGAACTCACTCTGTAGACCAGGCTGGCCTTGAACTCACAAAGATCCACCTGCCTCTGCCTCCCGAGTGCTAGGATTAAAGGCGTGCACCACCACGCCCGGCTTAATTTATTTTTTATGTGTATGAATGTACTGTCTGCATGTAGGTTTGTGCACCCGTGTCGTGTAATGCTTCGGAGGTCAGAAGAGGGTGTCGCAGTCCCCTGGAACTGGAGTTCTCCTGGAATTGGAATTACAGACGGCTCTCAGCCACCATGTGGGTGCTGGGGACCGAACCCAGGTCCTCTGCAAGAGCGGTTGGAGCTCTTAACTGCTAGGCCATCTCTCCAGCCCCCCCTTTTGTATTTCTTATTATGAGACAGGGCCCCAGTTGCACCGGCTGGCCTCCCTCAGCCTCGGGGGTGGTGGGAATTTCAGGCTTCTAACACCATCCCAGCTGAGATTGTATTTTGTTTACCAGAGGTGTGTGTGGCACTGGCACATCTCACTTTGGCCACTGCTCCAGTGACCTGCTATCCCTGCCCACCGCCCTTCTGTATGGACTCCCTCCAGAGAATCAGGGTGGCAAGGACAAAAAAAGAACCTAGAGGAAGTTGAGTTCCCATCACAGCCAGAACCTGGTATCTAGGACAGCCCCCCTCCCACGCCTGCTGTCAGTACCACACCCACACATTTCACAACAGATGGATGTCAATCTCAGAACAGCATTCCCCAATTTTCCCTTGTTGGCCCTGCCCTGCTCTCTTCAGTCCAGCCTGTTCTGGAGTCCCACTGAAACCTAACCTGAATCTCCCCGCCCTGTCCTCCTGAGCAGCACTTAGCAGCTGCTGATAGATTCCAGGCAAGTTTGTGGACCCACAATAGTAGCATGTCACTCAGAGCCTTGTTTCCTTTCATCCCTTTTGGGTACAGAGGCCGTCGTTGGCATGGTAACCTTCCCTGTAGAAGTTGCAGCCCTCGGGATGTTTTTCAGTTCCAGCAGGGATATAGCTCCTTCTGTAGGCCACAGAGTGACATGGAGCTGTGTCATCCAGGCCTCCCCGGAACAGGAATGTGGTGCTGGTGGCAGAAAGGGAGGACTGGTTCCCAGGAATCAGTCAAGGGCTCAAGGGAGATGGGATCAGATCTCCTGCCCTCTGTGTCATCCTCAGCCACCCAGAGAAACCAGTTCTGAGGCCCTTTTGGGGATCTCATGGTGAATGATAAACAGGTCCTCACTACATACAGTCAGGCACCCCACAAATTGTGTGACACCAGGGCTTCTACTGTAAAATAAACATAAATCACAAAGCTTCCAGAATCCTGTGGTTTCCTTTCTCTTTGAACCTCTATGGAATAAATGAATATTAACCATCTCCTGTTCCAGTTTCCCATACACTATTTTAACCAGTTCTTCCCACAATCCTATGAAGTCTTAAAACACTCATTTTACAAATTCAGAAGTTAGAATTGGGGCAAACACCTTAAATGACACAGCTGAAGATCACAGTTCTGGCAGCAGTATTGGACGGTCCCACGTCCTTTTTTTTTTTTTTTTTTTTTTTTGGTCTTTTTGAGACAGGGTCTCCCTGTAGCCCCAGCTGTCCTGGAACTTACTCTGTAGACCAGGCTGGCCTTGAACTCTCAAAGATCCACCTGCCTCTGCCTCCCAAGTGCTAGGATTAAAGGTGTGCGCCACCACACCCGGCCTCCCTCTCTTTTATTATCAATTTTTTGTATTTGTTTCTGTGCTGCAAAGCAACCGAGTTTTCCCCAAAACATGGCCTTTCTAGGGTGCGCTCAGGAAGGAAATGTCGCCTCAGCATCCATCGCTGTGACCTACAGGGTCCTGTGTGGCCCTCCCAGCGCTGCAGCAGCTTTAGCAGCCTCGGTCCAGAGGCTTTTCCCTGCCAGCCGCCTCATCTCCATCATGGATTTTCCCCGGCAGAGGGCAAGCTGAGGGAAAGTGGTTCCCAGCTGCCAGCTCCATCCAGGCAGAATCACGTCAGAGCCAGGCCGGCTTCCCTCAGTCCCTCCAGAGAGCACAGTCAGCTCCCCCGCAATCGCAATTGGGAGGAGGAGAGAGACTCAGAGAAAAGGAGGAAACTTCTACTTCTCTCTTTCCCTGGCTGGGAGGAACTCGACTTCAAGCTGTCACTCATGTCGTAGGTGGGGAAGATTAATGCTGATCCTTTTGGGATTACAGAATTCTCTAAAATGAACCCTTGGGCAGATCCTGGCCCAGTAGACACTCGTCAGAAGGTCAGAGGTTGGAGTGCAGAGAGGCAGGTCTGAGGAAGGAGAGGCTCCCTGAACTCTTCCTCCCTCTCTTCGACCCTTGCCTGGATGTCACTCTACTGTCAGTGTGTCATCCTCCAAAATGACAAGAGGGGCATTTCCTGGTAACAGGAGCAAGGTAAGGGAGAATCGAGTAGGAGGAGGGTACTCTCAGGTTGTGACTTTAAAACAGAGATGTCTCTGTGGGGAGCAGGCTGACCTGGAACTGGTTATGTAGTTGACTTTGTTTTTTATTAATTTTTTTTAATTTTTATTTATTTTTGTATGTGTATGAGTGTACTGTCTGCATGTAGGTTTGTGCACCCGTGTCGTGCAATGCTGTGGAGGTCAGAAGAGGGTTGCTCCCCCTTCAACCTCCTGAGTGCTAGAGTTGCAGGCATGTATTACCATGGGAGGGGGCAGTATGCAGTGTTGGGAATCAAACCCAGGGCTTCCCCCAAACTAGTCAAGCACTCACTCTATCACCTGAACTACATCCCCAGGCCCGGGTATGTCTTAATAGTTTACTTCTTTTCAGTTCATATATGATCTCATTTAATCTCTTCTGTTGCCCCTGTTTTGTCCTTCCCTTCTCCCCTGCAGTGCTGGGGATCAAACCCAGGGTCTCTTATATGCATCTACCACTGAGCACCGTCTCAGCCCTTCTTGCTTAGGAAAGAAGAGCCCGCAGCGTACCAGCAACTCAGTATCCATCACGCCTCACCAATTTAACAGTGGGCTGGGCACTCTGTACATATTATCTCAATCCTCACAACAAACCAATGACTCGAAATCATTTTGTACAATAAAAACTGAGGCTCAGTGGGCCAGTGAGATGGTTCATGGGTAAAGATACCTGCCACCAAGCCACCAAGCCTGATGACCCGAGACACCTGCCACCAAGACTGATGACCTGAGCTCAATTCCTGGAGCTGATGTGGTAGAAAGAAAGAACAACTCCCACAAGTTGGTTGCTCTCTGACCTCCATAAGTGTGTCACAGCATGTGTACCCAGGTACACCCACCCACAAAAAAAAATAATAAATGTAGGGGCTGGAGAGATGGCCTAGCGGTTAAGAGCGCCGACCGCTCTTGCAGAGGACCCGGGTTCGATCCCCAGCACCCACATGGCGGCCGAGAACTGTCTGAAACTCCAATTCCAGGAGAACTCCAGTTCCAGGGGAATCCGACACCCTCTTCTGACCTCCGCGGCGTTGCACAACACGGGTGCACAGACTTGCATGCAGACAGAAATAAATAAAATTAATAAAAAAAAAATAAAGGCAAGTGCCACCTCGCCTGGCATTCTAGTCATTTTAAATTTAATTAATGTTTGAAAAAAATAAATAAATGTAATTTCCTTAATTAAAAAAAACTTGAGGGGCTGGAGAGATGGCTCAGTTAAGAGCACCAACTGCTCTTACAGAGGACCCAGGTTCAATTCCCAGCACCCATACGGCGGCTAAGAACCATCCTTAACTCCAGTTCTACGGGAATCCAATGCCCTCTTCTGACCTTTGCAGCATTGTACGACACGGGTGCACTCACATATATGCAGGCAATACGCTCATATACATAAAATAAAAATGATAAAATATGGGGCTGGAGAGATGGCTCAGCGGTTAAGAGCATTGACTGCTCTTGCAGAGGACCCGGGTTCGATTCCCAGCACTCACATGGCGGCTAACAACGGTCTTTAACTCCAGTTCCTGGGGAATCCCGATGCCCTCTTCTGACCTCAGAGGCATTGCATGACATGGGTGCACCAACCTACATGCAGACAGTACACTCATACACATAGAAAATAATAAACTTAAAATTTTTTTTTTGGTCTTTTCAAGACAGGGTCTCCCTGTAGCCTCAGCTGGCCTGGAACTCACTCTGTAGACCAGGCTGGCCTTGAACTCACAAAGATCTGCCTGCCTCTGCCTCCCAAGTGCTAGGATTAAAGGCATGCGCCACCACGCCCAGTTCATAAACTTAAAATTTTTAAAAATGAGTTCCAAAAAAAAATTTTTAAGGTAAAATATAAAAAAAAATTTTAAGGTAAAATATAAAAAAAACCTTGAGACTTGGGTGGTTGGAGCACTTGCTTAGCATGTTTAAGTGCCTGGGTTTGGTCCCTAGCACTGAAAAAAAAGGCCTCAGCGAACATGCCTCAATCACCAAATACATAAACACATAAATGGCAGGGCTCAAAGTCGGATCTGTGCGACTCACTAAGGGCTTCTTCACTCCTTCTGGGCACCTGCTCAGAAGGGCTGAGACCACAAAAATCTGACCACGGTTTGCTTCCCTAGTGCTTACTACACAGGTGAAATTCTGACCAGCATTCCCTAGACTTCATTCAGACTTTCCACCAGAGTCCTGAGAGTGTTAGCATTTCAGGCTTGCACCAAGTGAGAAAAAAAAGTGTACACTTCCTTCCATAGATTTTCTTTCTTTTAAAAACATAGGCATGGATGTACATAGGCATGGATGGACAAGGTAAGGCCCTTGGGTTTGGTGAGTTGCTGTTAACTGGTCTCTAGAGCCAGTCAGACTTCTGAAGCAGGGAGAAGCCTTGAGAGGGATCCTACCCTAGAGATTTCTCTAAGAGCTGACAAGATGTCTAAATTGAACAGCCAAGAGTGGTGTTTCCTGGGACAGGATGGAAAGCCTGGTGGGTTTAGTCTGGAAGATGGGAGCGCTACCTTCCTTTCTCCCTGAAGGTCGTCTAAGCATTGGCTCCGGAGCCTTTTGCAGAGGACCTCAGCATTGGCACAGGGGCGGGACTCTGTTGCTCCCACCTGGCGGCAGGCTTGTGGGGGTGGGAAACGTTTGAAATCCTGAGACACATGGAAGGGAAGGCTCTACTTTCTCTGGAACAGAAAGTCAAGGGTGCAGCAATCTGCCTGGAGAGGAGAGGGTCCTGGAAAGTGAGAAGAAAAAATAGTGCTCACTTCCTTCCTTACCATACGTATCTTTTATTAATTTTTAAAACATTTGTATTTTAATTCCATCATGGGTAATGCATAGTCTTTGCAGGCAATACAAGTGCTGGAAGTAAGGTTTGTTAATGTTTCTTACCTATGCATAAAAGATTTCCAGCTCTGAATTCATGCCCACTCACCAGCTTGGTGAGTTTGGCCCTTGACAGCCTCAGTCCCAGATCTTTTGTCTTACAGAATAAAGTGTGTATTTTGAAAGAGAGAGAAAATGATGCATAGAGAGATTGGGAGGAAGAGAGGCTTGGGTAGAGACTACACCAATCTATTAACAGAGAGCACAGAGTAGCAAAGAGAAGGAAAAGAGGAACTAGAGATGGAAGGAGGGAGCTTCCATAAAGATTTTAAGGTTTTAAAGATTTATTTATTTATTTATTCATTGGTCTTTTCGAGACAGGGTCTCCTTGTAGCCCCAGCTGTGCTGAAACTCACTCTGTAGACCAGGCTGGCCTTGAACTCACAAAGATCCGCCTGCCTCTGCCTCCCAAGTGCTAGGATTAAAGGCATGCGCCACCACGCCCCGCTAAAGATTTATTTATTAATTTTCATTTTAAGTGAGTGAGTGTTTTGCCTACATATGTGTGTGCGTGTGTGTGTGTGCGTGTGTGTGTGTGCATGTGCATGCGTGTGTGTGTGTGTGCGTGCATGTGTGTGTGTGTGCATGCGTGTGTGTGTGTGTGTGTGTGTGTG